>JAFIRS010002704.1:0-180000 GCA_018342105.1 Gonioctena quinquepunctata
CATTTGTGAAATTCTTAACCTAAAGCTGCTTTTTTATGTCATTAATTGAACTCCAGCGTGCGGCTTTTTACATGCTAACCTCACTATACAGAGTCCGTGTAGTAATCAGACATTAAACTTCTAGCGTGGCCCCCATAACGGTAATGAAATTCTTAACCTAAAACCGTCATACTTTTTTCTATGAGTGACTGCGGCTGTCTCAGACCTTAGTGGCAACCTCCAGAGGCTGCTGAATATTCCACAGGCTCCTCGGCCCCAATAACAGACATTTTTTTCACACTTAACCTACAACCGCTATATTTTATTTTCTATACATGTTTAGGTGCCAATGCGGCTTCCACACATATCACAGATTTCCGTAAGAGTCTCCCGATACCGATAAGTATCCCAAGATAGTCGACCCCCCATAACAGACATCTTGAAATTCCTAACCTATAGTCGCCATATTTTTCTATGAATGATTGGACCCCCCTAACGTTCTCATACATCTCAGACCTCTGTGAGAGACTCCCGATACCGATAAGTACCCCAAGATAGTCGACCCCCATAACAGACATCTTGAAATTGCTAACCTATAGTCGCCATATTTTTTCTATATATGGTTGGCCCCCAATGCGGCTTCCAGTTGTCACAGGACTCCGTGGCAGCATCCAGATACCGCTGATGAATCCAATCGTTACCCCCCATGACGTCCATCTTGAAATTCTTAACCTACAGCCGCCATATTTTTTTCTATATACATCGTTGGGCCCCCATATTACCTCCAGCTATCTTCAATCTGTCTCAGACCTACGTGGTAGTCTACCGATGTCGATAAACACCCCCAGGCAAGGCCCCCATATAACGGACATCTTGAAATTCCTAACCTACACCCGCCATGTTTTTTTCTCATGATAGGCGGCCATGTTTTTTTTTTCTCTTAGCGGCAGCCATGTTTTTTTCTATATATGGTTGGGCCCCAAAACGATCCCCCGTTTCCAGCTGTCTCAGACCTCAGTGACAGGCCCCAAACCAGTAGCGGTGCCATGTGGCGGGAGTAACCGGAGAGCGTGGAGCTATACCACTACGAGCTCAGATGGAAGTGAGCTCGTAGTGGTATAGCATAGCATAGCATTCCAGAACATCACTGCGGAACAACTAATCAATGTGGTGCGCGCAACAATTGAAAAAGTTGAACTTTGCCGTGATAAAGGAGGAGGTCATTTTGAAAATTTTTAACCTCAATGGACTAATTTGCGACTTTCAAATAATTCTTAAAAAAACTGTGAAGTCATAAGCCTCAAAGTCGTATTTTTCCCATGTTACTTGATCAAGAATGAAGCGATTTACACGATCCATGGCATTCTAGATCGAAAAATAAAAATTGGAATAAAGATGACTTTATTTGTCAAATATTGACAAGTGGGGTGTAGTTGTATTTAGAATGTCAATATCGATCGAAATAAGTAAAAATATATAGGATGTCCCATTCAAAAATCGAAAGTTGGGGTCATTCATGGTCAAACCGGAAGTACGGCAAAGCAAGTGAATATTTCAAAAAAATTAAATTGAACTATATTACACAATCCCCAAATTTCGTTTTTTATCTTCATAATAAAAAAGTTATAGGGGCCCACCCGGTATATTGTTCAGTTACAATAAGCAATTATTGCAACTTACACAAAAATAAATCAATTGACCAAGTGAGATATTTGACTCCAGTCAATTGAGCGGTTCTTCACCAAACGCGGGTCGTCCCAGTCAAAGCCAGGGTGAGCGGCCGTCTCGGATAGTAACGCCTAGGAGAAAAATTACCCATTCTTAGTTTTATTTCTTTGTTGTGTTGCTCACTGACGAATTTAGTTCTAAACCATCGGATATATTTTGGATAATTGAATGGCAAATTGATTTGATTGAAAATATGAAACAGAATGTTCATAAAATCAGATGTGGACTATTCATGTTGAAAAGGAAGAATATTTCTCTTTTTACCACGACTGTCAAATTTTTAAACTTTGCCATTTTTTTATTTTTGACAGATGCCAGTTGTCATTTTTTAATAGTGACACTTTCGTTAGACAAATGCCAGTGAAAGACCAATGGTCGCAATCGGGACAGAAACTATATCTTCATACCAAATTTCGGCTCGAATGATCAAACGGTTCGGCAGTTATCGTGGAAGATTACAGACAGACACACACACAGCCAGACAGACTTCACTCTGGAAATGGTCTCGGGGGACCTCAAAATGGATATTTCCGTCGATATCTCGATTTTTTTTAGCATGATCACATTACTTGACCCCTAGGGAGGCCAGTCAAGTAAAAAATAAGAAAATTTTCTTACACAAACTTCAATTCAACTTCAAACAAACCTAATTCAACTGTAACATAACCAACCTAAAGAAACGTACCTTCCACAACGAATTCAACTTAATATTTTGTATTACCACATCTAGCTCTTATAACTGCCTGCATACTGACGTCGATCCATACTGTCAATATTCCTCAATAGCATATTGAGGAATATTTTGCCATTCCTGCTGAAGGGCTAAACGAAGCTCTCATTCACCGTAGCCGGAGCTACTCCGCTATCTCTGACTCGCCTATCAAACATGTCCCACATATCATCCATGGGGTTGAGATCAGGCGAACAAGCTGGCCAGTTTATTTTGTTCCGCGAGGTATTGTGTAACACATTGCTGTATGTGGCCGCGCATTATCCTGCATTGGGATAAAGCCATCGATGACCAACCCAGTGCAAGCCTCCGGGGCTATTCCTGCTCAAACCATTTCTGAACCTCCCTGTGAGCTTAGACAAGGACTGAATGTGCACTCTGCAAATCTTTATCCGGTTCTTCTCCATACTCTTTTCCGTCCATCTGGAGAATGTAAGCAGAATCAGGATTCTACAGTGAAAAGAACATTGTTCCATTACCCTGAGTTCTAATGTAAATGTTCAGTGGCAAATTGCAGTCTAGTGACGCCGAAGCAATTTGGTTCCAGTTGCTGGTCTGTAAGCTTTCGAACCAAACTACCTCAATCTTCGGCGAACTGTCCACACATTTGTATAATTACGTCCATCTTCATCAAGAACAACAGCTTTTGCGCAATTTTCCGCAATTAAAACCATGGTAGGAGTATAAAAAACAATGTCAAACTGACATTAGGGCAACAACGAGCAAAGCCACTTCGTCAGCAACACATATCTCAGAATAAACTGTTGGTGACAACTTCATTTGAATCTCAAAAAAACTTTTTATTAAAAAATCAAACCGACGAAATAGGAACTGAAAAGTAAAAAATAAAATAAACCTTCTTAGTCTCAATAACTAAGCTCCTAAACTAATGTAAGTAACTAATTTTGAGTCGGCGCCAAACAATTTTAGTCTCAAGGTTTATTTTATTCTTTACTTTTCAGTTCCGTATTTCGTCGGTTTAATTTTTTGTCAAAAAGTTTTTATTTTTAATTTTCTATGGCTGAATCCACTAATTACTACCTACTTGTTTTTTATTACTTACTACCCACCTTACTTCAACTATTACCAGTTAAATAATATGATTATCTACTTTTACTATTTATTGTGATATACATTATTTTTTTTGTTCTGGTTAGTTTATTTCATTACTTTGTATATCATTCCATCCTCTCATAGAATATAATGATTGTGACGGATGTGGAACAAAAATAATGACAGTAGCGATCTGTCATTGTCAACTACATATGTGTGTGCCAATGTTCACAAGTGAAAAATAAATTATCCCCTATTTTTCCCCGTAAGGATGGATAATTTCATTCGAAATCCAAATATGAGGTATACCCTATCTATTAAGAAAAGAATCCTCCAAATCAAAGAACCCAGTACAAAGTTATACCTGATAGAATCGGTTAACGGACCAGAATTCAGAGGGTGAATAATAATAATAATATACTTTAATCAACAATAAGTTATCAAAACCATTACAATCATGTCCATAACAAATTGCCGAGAGCGTCAGTAAATGAAAGTATACACAAGAAATATAACATAAATTATGAATAAAACACGAATACCGACGAACCACAGATATATAAATGTATACAACTAGACATACAGTGGTCCCAACAACCTCTTAAGAAAAGAATTCGTCAAGTGTATAAAAGTTCTTTTGGGCCAAGAAGTCTTTGAGCCTATTTTTGAAAATGAGAATATTAGGCGCACTTTGCACTCCTTCAGGTAAATTATTATAGATTCTGCAGACATTGTAGTACAAGTTTCTTTGGTAAAACTTGGTTGAGTGCTTTGCCGGAAGTAAATTGTTCTCAAATCTGGCAGAGTAATTATGCTTCGATCTATTGCAGCTTAACAATGAAAGATTCTTATGAACATAGCACGATATTTCGTATATGTAAGTATCAACTACGGTAAAAAAATTTATTATTTTTATAAGACTCCCTGCATGAGTGTCCCCAGGGGAGATTACAGAGGATTCTCAACGCGGATTTTTGTAAAATTAATATTCTTGAACAATCAGTGCCAGCTCCCCAATTCATTATGCCATATCAAATTTGATAGTGAAAATTCGCATAAGGAGGAGTATTTTTTGACTGCAGTGCTCCTTTAATGACCTCAAGGCATAGCAAGCAGATCTCAATTCACCACATAGATTATGTGTGTGAGATTCCCAGTTCAACCTTTGATCAAAGATAACTCCCAAGATCTTGACATCGTTTAGAAAACTGAAATTATATGCGTTATTGTTACATAGCGTTTGATTGTGCCCTCGATGGAAAATAATAGAAACCGTTTTTTCCTTATTCAAATTGATGAAATTTTTTTCTGACCATAATAAACACCGAGTGTATACCTCTTCAGCAGTAGCCATTGTCCGATCGATGCTAGTTTCCGTAATTAGGAAATTAGTGTCATCAGCATAACAAACCATATTTACATTTGGAATACCTTCGAGGAAAGTTATGAGGTCGTTGGCAAAAATTATATATAAAAGAGGTCCTAAAATAGACCACTGAGGCACCCCTTGACTGACGCTAACGGTTTGACTGAAACTGTTGTTGATTTGCACTGCTTGCTTACGATTTGTTAGGTACGATTTAATGAAATCTAGTGGTATGCCTCGAACGCCATATCGGTTCAGTTTCTCAAGTAAGAGATAATGGTCAACACAATCGAAAGCTCGAGAAAAATCAATACATAAACCATGGGGAATCAACTTTGACTCAATGGCATTGATAATCTGTTAAAGCTGAATCTACGCCCCATTTTTTCACGAATCCGTGTTGATTACTGGAAATTATATTATTTCTCAAACAGAAGTTTGACAGTTGTGCATTTGGGGCTATTTCAAAAAGCTTTGATGTGCTTGACAGCAATGTAATCGCTCTGTACTCCAATACTCATTCGTGTCACCTTTTTTGTAAAGTGGCCTAATCACGGAAGATTTCAGTTTGTTAGGGAAAGTACCTTGGGTGAAACTTAAATTTATCAGTGATCAATATCCTTCATTTTGCTACCCTTAGGGGTGGACTTCATCTTTGAAATTCAAATGGGACCAATTTCGAAGTACACCCTATCCACTGAAAAAATAATTATTGGAATCGGACGTCTCAGTAAAAAGTTATGCGTGATCATACATAAAAATAATTAAAAAAAAATATACGCGTCGACTAGATAATCTCATCCTTTTTGGTTTCGTCAGTTAAGAAATGAACCAGTTCACCTAAAGATATAAAACGAAGAACCAAATTTAGAAAAAGAATGGTTCTTAACAGAAATTGGTATTCCGAAAGAATTCGGCTACGAAATTATTCCACAGAGTGTTTAAAATTAGGGTTATACAACCCTATTAATTCACCCTGTAAAATGACTAATACGCCATCATTCTACAAAAGATTGGATGTGCAAGTGAAATCAGTCATTTTATCTACAGTTAGCTGAAAATGGTTAATTCATAACTTGAGAACGGCTGAAATGATTTGGACGATTTGTCGGGAAAACGGGATAACGAACGGGAAAACGGGATAACGGGAAAACTGTAAAATGGGATAACTCGAAAACGGGATAATGGAAAAACGGGATAACTCGTTAACGGGTTAACGGAAAAACGGAATAAAGTGATAACGGGAAGCGGGCAGAATTAAATAACCTAGATGAAACAACACTAAAAAAATGTGGGAAAAAAGAAATTCTACGCGGACGATAGTTTTCAGCAAAACATTCTCAGGGAATACAGAAATTTGGACAGGACGTCTGTAGCGTCAGCTAGTTTATAATGAATATGAACTAACCCTGTGTTTGAATGAATCTTAAAGAAGTTATTTTTTTTATTTACTTATTGTGGCTGGTCAACAAACATACGCAGCTGCCCAATAACTTACCTGCACAAAACTAAATTCCCAGAAGTCTACTGAGATTCAAGTAACATTGTGCATAATTTGAAACATAGATCATCCTAAATTGCTATTACTTTATTAAAAGACCAAACTATTAAAAAAGGAAAAAAAGGAAAAACTAAGCGTAGTTGGCGATGAAAAAAACACGAATGTGACGAGATAGATTGGAAATTAACTGGTGATTAAAGATTGCCTAATGTGCCATGAAGGCAGATAATAATAAAACATGTAAAATATATGCAGGCTTAACTTTTTAAAGACAAGCTTTTATTTAAGCCGTTTACTAAAACGTATAAAATAAGTTTAAGTCATCGCAGACAATGATTTGATTATTTTTTGTTGAATTATTTTTTTTTCAAAAACCTTGTCACGCGAAGTGTTTATAAAAGTAGGTACCAATTAATTTCATTGGACAATGATTGGTTGGTAAGTAACAACTTGTAGAAGTATTAATTTTATTACAATTAGCGCGAAAAGCTTTCTGAAATCAAATAATTCAACAAAAAATAGTTAAATCATTGGCAACGATGATTTGAACTCATTTCATACGTTTCAGTACAAGCCTTAAATAAAAAGTTTTTTTATTAGTTATTTTATTTTTTGCTTTTTGGTTAGTTCGCCTCAATCTGTCCATTCTAATAGAGCATAGTTATTACAAGGTCTTCTTCCTGTAAGTTTTGAGCTGAAAGAAATCATGATCTCCGACCCCAAAAACTCCCACACACCAATTTTGAATAGAATGGGACCATAATCACAAAACTCGTCCGCCATCCTGGAGTCGCCATCTTGAATTTACAGATTTTGACAAAAAATTCATATTCTCGGAACCTGAAAACCCCCACATACCAATTTTGAATAAAATTGGACCATAATCACAAAACTCATCCTCCATCTTGGGGCCGCCATCTTGAATTCATGAATTTTGACAAAAATTTCATAATCTCCGATACCTACCGAAAACCCTCACATACTAATTTTGAATCGAATCGGACCATAATCACAAAACTCGTTCGCCATCTTGGAGCCGCCATCTTGAATTTATAAATTCTGACAAAAAATTCATAACCCTCGGCCCCAAAAACCCCCACATACAAATTTTGAATCAAATCTCGTCCGCCATCTTGAAGCCGCCATGTTTTTTTTCCTCTAACAAAAATTCCATAATGCATTGTCACCGGAATCATGAACACCTGCCAAATTTCAAATCAAGCGGACAACTAGAAGTCGGTCAGAATTCACTTGCAAGATTTGATCCTAACTAATGAACGAACGAACTAACAAGTGAAACTAAAAATAAAAGATTGAAAAAATGTGATTAGAAAGTTAGTGTTGCTGTTTCTGTCCAGAAAAGGAAGCGATCCTGTATGGAAAAACTAAAGAGAATAGGGGAAATGCAAGAGGCCATTACAAATTTTATATAATAGAGAAATATCAAGAATTCTTCTCAGATCCAGTGGTTCTAATCGGTAAAAGATAATATTGTTCTGGTAATGATAATAATAACCTTATTCGCAGTAGAAATGCAAATGTAACGATTACATATCATGGGATGAATAAGTTTTCATAGCGATAAGTGCAAAGCCCTTGCTTCGCGAAAATAGGCAGTAAATTAAAATTAGCATTAATGATTGAATATACATAAATAACATGATAAAATGTTCATTGAATCACAATATAAATAAAATACTATATAAAAGTAATATAAATAAAATCAATAATATCTAAAATATAAATGCCATATGAAATGTATGTTACTTACAATGGAAATGAATGAAATTTTGAAAAATAAGTATAAACACGAGAATGAAATACGGCAATAAAAAGATGAAGGTAAAAACTGAGATTATAAAAAAAATTAACATGATAAATGAGACACATATGACTTAAATTTACAATACTATACAATAAAATTATGTTGAAAATAAATGTAAAAGGAGATTGAAAATGAACATAAACAAAATACGAAAAGATAATAATACTGTAATTACAGTACGTAACATTATGAGGGAAATAAGAGATATTTGTTTATCTTTTACTAGAGGGGTCACAAACGTTTGTTTTCAATGAAGTCAGCGCTTGTTTATCGTCGTGGTTGACTGAATATGGTAAGAACGAAAGTGTCGCATTCTGTTGTATTTCTAATTAATGAGTTTACGTTGGATACCTACCCTCAATGCGGTTTATGTGTACGTTGAAACACGTTCCATATTGAAGATAAGTATTCAAGTTGTGTCCTAACCATTGATTTGTAAAGTGAAATTACTGTGTCTGCTTGCGTGAATGATTGAGAGACTCTGAATATGAAGCCCAGATTTTGGAGATATTTTTTAATGATGTTTTCAATGTGAATGTTGAATGTTAGGGTTACACCGAACACTTCCAATGGGTTCTCCTTGGAGCATTAGGTTTTGGTCGAGAGGATTTCTGGATCTTAAAAAAATAATTTTGTGGCACTTCAAATTCAAGTTTAGTTCATTTAAATTGCAATATTTTATGGAAGATACCACGTCCCTTTGGAGTAGGGCCTAATCTTCCACTGTTTCGACCTTCCCATAAATCTTCAGGTCGTCAGCATAAAGTTCATAATTCGCATGTTTGAAACACGTGCCAATGTCATTTAAAAATATGTTGAATAGAAGGGGACCTATGTGAGAGCCTTGGGAGGTCACTCTCTATTATTCATGGCTAGATATTGGGTTCTCCGATCAAGTAAGAGTTCAGTATATTCAGAAGCATGTCATGTATACCGAAATCGAAGCTTGACGATGAGGGTTGGATGGTCTAGCCTGTCGAAGGCCTTCAAAAAATCGGTGTACACGTGGATTTTCCTTATAATGGCTATAATAATAAAGGTGCTTATTTTTGTCAGAAAACCGACATTACCTACTACTAAACATCAAGAGCTCGCGATTTAGTTGATTTACAGTGCCATAGAAATTAAGACAACTAACCTTAGAAATGACAGAGACTGCAAGATTTGATAATAGACGCATATTTCTTAGGCCATACCCAAAGCCGCAACTACTAAAGAATAAATGTATTGAATTTAAAGAACCCCCGCATCAAATACATGGAAAAATGGCTCTCAGCCAATTTAAAATTTTTTTGGGATATTGAGAAACAAGTCACTAGAAGTTACACTTGCAAGTTTTGAATTAGTTTCTATGTCTGGTTTGGAGATATGAATTTTTGAAAATCATAAAAATGGCTGTTTTACTAAAACATAGTAAGATTCACTTATCCAAAAGTATTAATTTTTAGATGATTAGTAACTAAATAATAGAATTGCCGGTTTAAAGGAAGTCAAATGACATGTCATCAGTCGGTCGCTAAGACAAAAAAAGTCACCTATTATACAGGGTGGGTCGAAAATAGCGACAATTTTGCATATTTCGCCAATGTTTATCATTGGTCCCATTAGTGAGACTGAGCATTTTTCGTTAAGAATATCTTTATTGGGAGTCTTTTCTTATGACAAGAATATTTTCTTCAAAAGTTCTAACTTTCTTCCAAAACACTGATTGTTTTCAAAAATGATTGTTTGTTATACTTCATGTTTTCAACATCAGTCACTTGAAACAGCCTTTTTGAGTCAATAAATCCGCTTTGTAGCCAAAACTACTTGAGGAAGACTTACACTAATTGCTCAATATGAATAGCTACAAAAAGCTACAATCACATTTTATACGGGGAGTTGATATAGGTTTTTTCATCTGATATTAATGTTTGTTAATTACTCTTGAATGGACCTGTCAATTTGAATCATATTTTTCAGTTATACTTTAAAGTAAATTACCCTACACTTGTGTAAGTTTCATCAATTTCCTATGACTGGTTTTTTAAATTTGAATATTGAAAATGATATTCTATAGAACATATTATCCAATCTTATTTCTTGATGAAATAAATATGATCTTGCGGCTCAAAACAAATGCGCCGTTAAAAACCGCATGACTATTAACGACGTGGCTATTGGCACGTTGGGGAGGGTTCATAATTAGTATTTATGGATATTCGTGGAATCGTCACGAAGAGTAGAGTGCGACTTATATGGATCTGGACACCAAATTTTCGTAAAGCAGGTGGAAAACCGCATGCCAGCGTGTCAATAGCCATGCCGTTAATAGTCACTCGGTTTATGGTCATGCAATTTATAACGGCGCAATTGTTTTGCCAAGATCATATTGATTCCATCAAGAAATAAGATTGGATAATATTTTCTATAGAATATCAATTTTCAATATTTATATTTCAAAAACCAGACATAAAAAATTAATGAAACTCACACTAGTATAGGGTAATGTACTTTAGAGTATAACTGAAAAATATTATTCAAATTGGAGGTCCATTCAAGAATAATTAACAAACATATATAATATGCAAAATCTATTTCAACTTATATTTGTAAACACCCCTCGTATGAAATGCTTTTGTAGCTAATCATTAAGCAATTACTATCCTCCTCAAGTATTTCTGCTTCGAAGCGGATTTATTGCTCAAAAAGGCTGTTTTAAGTGACAGATGTTGAAAACATGAAGTATAAAAAACCTTTTTTTTAACAATTAGTGTTTTGGAAACAAAGTAAAACTTTTGAAGAACATATTCTTGTCATAAGAAAATACTCTCAATAAAGATATTTTTATAGAAAAATGCTCAGTCTCACTTATGGGACCAATGATAAAGATTGGCGGAATATGCAAAATTGTCCCTATTTTTTACTCAACCTGTATCATAGGCGGCTTCTTTTGTCTGAACAACCGACTGACTGACATGTCATTTGACCTTCGAACCAGCAATGCTATTATTTATTTACTTATCATCTAAAAAGTAATATTTTCGGATAATGAACCTTACAATGACAGACATTTTTAGGATTTTCAAAAATTCATATCTCCGAAACTAGACATAAAAACTAATTTAAACTTGCACGTGCAATTTCTAGTTACTTGTACCACAATATACCCAAAAAGAGCCATTTTCCCATGTATTTGGTGAGGGGTTCTTTAAGTTTCTCGAGGATGTGATATATTTCAATATAAATATTCACATAAACAAGAATTAGAAAGTTTCTAGTTTTGTTCTACAAATATATATAAAAGAAACGTGCTTTATTGATTTGTTATTCCAAACGTTGCCGAAAAAATAGTGTACGCAACACGCCCGGAAACTGTTTATCTTTTTTGGACCCCCAGACTTCCAGGACTTGGCTCGTCTTTCGTGGATTCACTTCACATTATATACAAAATAAAACAGATTTCTTGACATTTCAGATATTGTTGTGGAAGCCATTATGTAAAAATGTCATGATAAAATGATTTGTAGAAATCGAAATTTTCCCGTCGGTGTAGTAGAGTGTGAAAAAATTGTTTTCAATGTCGGAAGAACTTTCTATCGTTTTAACGTCATATCATGTCCTTGATAGGAAAGCCTTCTGCATTTGACTCGAACATAAATTTTCCGGGATAAAAAATCAGCGGGAATGTCGTGTTCAGGAAATGAAGGTGTAAACGTGTGTCCCAACTGACACACACATGAGTTTCGAACGAGTTTGGCCTTGACCAAGAATCCTGACGTAGAAAAAGTCGTCGCCTGAAAGTTTTAACAAGATGGATTTTTGCTGTTGTTTGATACTCGAAGCTATCTTCAGATGGTGTACGCGGAGAGACTTCAAATGTTTGTAAATAAGTATCTCTTGCATCTTGCAATTGCTTCAGTTATTTTGGAGAAAAAGTACTCAAAGGGAGCAATCGGACGGAATTCTCAATGATACTCGCATCGACTTTTTGAAGTATATGAATAATGGCAGCACGTTTCAGTGTGATATTATGATAAATCTATATACATACACAGTGCGCGCGTAAATTTGGATACATGAAGATATCTTTGACACCCCGTAAGATACAATAACAAAATTTTGGTTATGTATATTAGATGGACCAGCGGTTTTAAATTCATATTTTCGACGTTGCCAAATGACAGTTTCTGAGATATACGAACAATAAGTTTATTTTTAAATGGAACAACCCGTATATTTTACAATTTTCTGTTACAGTTTTTTTTTATTGCCGATGCAGCATACAAACTGTTAATGGCCAATATTGACCATTAATTTTAAGAAATTAGGAAAAATATTTTTATTGCAACCGTTGATATCAACATAAAGAGAAAATAAAATGGGCCACTTGGTATTTGTTGAAGTTTAAAAAAGTCTTTGCTGTTTTTGTACTGATAGACATGATATGAATATCGGTTTCATTTCGTTAAATAAGTAGGTTTTACTGTCAGTACGTACGTCGTGATTTACTGTCACGTACGTCGTGATTTACTGTCAGTAGGTACGTCGTGATAGTTCTTTTAGAATAGGTTTACCAGCGATAAAAATCAGAGTAAAATACAATGGTTCATTTAACAGAGTGTCAAAGAATTGAAATTTAATACTAAAAGGATGTGGTGACAGGTAATACCAGATAATTTGTAGGACACGAACACCAAAGAGGTATGTGAAATATTCAATAACAAGTATGAAGACTTTCCAGTTGAATGGCATGGTCAATAAACAAAACGGCAGGTACTGGTCAGATGAAAATCCTCATTGGATGGTGGAGGCACATACGCAGTATCCACAAAAGATCAATGTGTGGCCAGGAATTATTAATAATTCCATTATTGGACCTTATTTTTGGTAGAACCATGACAGGTGAAGAATACTGGGCATTTTTAGAATAGAGTTATTCCAGAATTAGCGAGACTCTTTCCTGAAGATATACATCCTCATATCGTGGATAGATCAATTTGGATTCAGCAAGATTGAGCGCCTCCTCATTATCTTCGAGGCGTTCGTGAGTTTCTCGACATTACATTTCCAAATCGTTGGATTGGGAGAAGAGGAACTATCGAATAGCCAGCAAGATCTCCGGATTTGACACCTCTAGATGATTTTTTGTGGGGTTATTTAAAAAGCAAAGTGTATGTGAATAGGCCAAAGACTATTCAAGGACTGAAAGACAGAATTTTCATTCAGAATGGATTTCTGTTTCCAAAGACAAGGAGGTCATATTGAAAATCTCCTTTAATTTTTTTCTTTAGGTATTCTGTTTATACTGCAATATTAATTACCAAAAAAAATGATTTTCCTAATTTCTTGAAATTAATGGTCAATATTGGCCATTAACAATTTGTAAGCTGCATCGGCAATAGAAAACTGTAACAGAAAATTGTAAAATATACGGGTTGTCCCATTTAAAAATAAACATATTGTTCGTATATCTCAGAAACTGTACATTTGGCAACGTCGAAAATATAAAATTTAAAATCGCTGGTCCAACTGATAAACATAACCAAAATTTTGATATTGTGTCTTACGGGGTGTCAAAGATATCTTTATGTTTCCATACTTAATGCGCGCACTGTATAATTTCATGTCCTGACTGACTGTCTTACGATCAACGCCAGCACAAACGGCTGTACCACAAGAGCTGAAATTTTGACAGCGTATTCCTATGATGACATAGATAACCACTAAGAAATGTTTTTTGATATTTTACCTCTAAGGGGGTGAAAGTGGAAGTACCGTTAGTTTTGAAGTTAGAGTCATGGAAATTGGAATTTGGGCCTATCTTATGAAATAAAGAAACATGCATCTCAGGGGTGAAATGAGGGATGAAACTTTGTATGGGGGTTCCTTTAGTTTTTTAATGAGGCTCATAAACATTGGTATATGAGTTCTTTGTTGTAAATAAAGAAAAATGTGTTTCAGTATTTTAGAAATTCAACCCCTTAAGGGGTAAAATGAGGGGTGAAGTTTGTATGGGGGTTCAGTTAGTTTTCAAGTTGCAGTCATGAGAACTGGTATCTGAGGTCTTTGTTACAAATAAAGATATACGTGTTTCGGTTTTTTGGAATCAACCCCTTAAGGGGGTGTTTGTATGGATGTTCGTTAGTTTTTGAGTTTGGGCCTTGAAAATTAGTGTGCACGCACTAACGAATTTAGCACCACCAGACCTGAGGAGACAACAAGCTACAGTTCACGAATGGAACAAACTACACGATCCTAAACATCCTAGAACTCTACCAATACATATGATATTGAACAACGCCCCAAACTGCCGTTTCAAGTCCCGAAAACCCATTTGGCAAGATAAGGTATTAACCCATCATGAACCATTTCATATCCGAGAAGCTTGGAAAACCAATCATGATTTTAACCATAATAACCACGAGGACCCTACCGTTCCTCTCCCAGGAATGCAAATGCCTAGGAAAGCATGGTGTAGCCTCAACCGCATCAGAACTGGCCACGCCAGATGCATGTCCATGCTGTACAAGTGGGGACTCTCGGACACCCAGGAATGCGACTGCGGAGCGCCGGACCAAACTGCAGCCCACGTAGCCAACGAGTGCCCAATAAGAAAATTTGAAGGAGAATGGAATGAGATCCTGAATGCCACTCCTGCTGCTGTGAATTGGCTGACCTCCCTGGATATCGACTTATAACCCATAACCTATGCCTCAAGTGTATTCGCATAATATATCTATCTTAATTGTTTGCCAACCTGTAGAAGTGCTTGTATCTCCTTCTATCTTATATATATATATCTTCTTACATATATATGAACATACTTTACCTATAGCTGTAAGTGAATTTGTAGATCGCCATACGATAAATAAATAAATAAATACGCCGATGTCACACACCTGTAGCCCACTGAAATAAGTTAGAGCTCACACATTAGACGGAAAACCCGTTTAAAGGTCTATTTACACACATCAGTGCCGTATCAGTGCCTTATAAGTGCCGAGTCAGTTCAGTATCAGTGCCGATCAGCATCGATCAGTGATACCAATTCACACGCATGCGTAGTATGACCGGTGCTTTCAGTGAAGTGAAGACTTATTTTACTGATGATGAATTGGCAACTATTGCCATAGCTGTAGACGAAGAAGAGGAAGAAAATCAAATAAAAAAGCGAAAATGGGTTCACAAGGCTTGGATAAAACATGTCAAATAAAACATTTAAAAAAAGTCTAAAAAAATTTGTGCTGACCTGCCCTAGGGCATACGTTCATGGTTTGATAGAAACGAAAATATAATTGAATAAAGTTACATTTCATAAGGTATCCGGATAGGTAAATATTTTGTTTCCATATCGCATCTCCCGTGCAACCAATCTCCAGATGAAATTGATCCAAATTCAAATATTCTAAAAGTCAATGTTGAATTAATCTACTGTTTCTTGCTTTAATTTCAAAATTTTTATTGTGTTCTGTTATAAATTATTCAGTTATTACAGTATATATGTGTGTATTTTTTATATTTTATATTTATATTTTTAATTGCTACACTGTCTCGAAACAAGTATTCCACTTACCGAGTATATTTACTCATCATATCATTTATTTTAGTATTTAGTATTTGTTATCCATTCTACATTTCATTAATGCCTGTCGTGTGATATTCAATAGGACATTCCAGTGGAGTGTTCATTATTATTATCTTATACTACTTCTATTATAACGTATTGTATTGCTTATATTATTTTGTGAGTGAATAAATTTATTATTATTATTATTATAGAAAGTGAATTTTTCCGATAAATACAAAAATGGGGAAAAGTACATTTTTTTAAATGGAACACCCTGTATATTATCGAATATCCTGAAAGACAACTAAAGTTCCTCTCAAATGATGGATCATGTTCTTATACCTAAATAGTCTGGTTTCCGAAATAAAAGCAAGTTTTTATAAAAATCGGATTATTTTGTCATATTTTGAATTAAATGTCATGGAATACGTCATTATGAAAATTCGACAATTAATGCATCAATAATAAAACGTTTGCGCGTTCATCACCAGAAATTTGATCAGAAAAGAATCAAAATAGAAGGCAATACATATTCAATCGAAGTTTTGATCACATTGTTTATCTTCATGGTCAATGTGATCAAATTATAACGAGAACATGCAGAAGGTTCTGTAGTGTATTGAAGTGTAGAATGATAGGATGACGAACTGATTGTACAAAGAATGATTGATATACAGGGTATTCCAAACTCGATGGCCTATTGGACGTTTCTCGGGATCTGAGATATAAATACTCGAAATTTTGTATCCCACGGTTGCAGTGTTCCCACATGTACTTGTAACTGATATCAACTTTCGAATTTCCAATGGAACACCCAGTATTTCATTCTGTTTTTGGATTCTACTAACAAAAACAAATAACTTTACCGAACATGTCGTATACCTATCTCACTGTTTATTGAATTCAAATACATCTTATCTGTTACCCACACAGAACTCAAATTCAACTTTCATCCAGAAAATATTGAGTCATTTCAGTTACATCGAATGATTTGACGATATTTATACAGGGTGTCTGAAAAACATATTCTTGTAGGTGATCTTTGCTGAAGCTGAATTGCATCATCTGAGAGTTACAAAAGAACTCAAGTTTCAGCTGTATCTCCGAAAGTATGAACATTTTGAAGCGAATCATTCCAGATTGATTCGATTTTTCAATCAGATAATTTCAATTGAGTAATATTACCTATTTCGATTTGTTATACTGGGAAATGAAAATGGTAGTATGTGCCGTGACCAGAAAAGAGCAAGACAATGTTCCAGTTTGACATGGTGTTTCAAATGCAGATTTTTTAAATTTTTATGGAAACTTGCTTTTATTTCGGAAACCAGACTATTTAGGCAAAGAAACATCATTTTGGAAGAAACTTCAATTGTCTTTCAGGATATTCGATAATATACAGGGTTTTCCGATAGAAAAAATTTACTTTTCACCATTTTTTTATTTATAGGAAAAATCACAAATTTTGAATGACCCTGTATAATGGGGAACGAATTCCATAAGACATAACTAATGCTCAGTACATTGGTAAACTACACCAAGAATTTCAGCTTTGTACGAGTTCAAATACCGCAGCAATAATCATTCAATTGAATCTATGTTAAGCACAGAAAATAAGTAAATCAATGAATTTCACGAAAACCGCTTGAGATAAGTATAGGGAAGTGTCATACAAAAATGAGCGTGAAGCAATAGTTAAGCAAAGAATGCAATAATATACTAGGTGTCTCATTCAAAATATGAAAGTTATTGCTACTTTTCAATATAAGCGGCAACGCCGCAGCGCTGAAAATATTTTAGATCGATAGAGCAGAATCAATTACCCAAGAAACCAAATTTTCAAAATTATCCTGTGGCCCGTTCTCCAGAAACGTCCAGGAGGCCATCGAGTTTGGAACACCCTGTATGTTGCATGTTTTTTCGCTAAAAATACCTAGTGTTTTTCACATTCAGATGTTCTTTTATCGATAGAAAAACGACGTGATTTATGAAAATTATGTATATTCATGGCATAGTGCAGTGTCAGTATAAAACATTGAGAAGGCATTCATCACTATAAAACTGATTAATTGGATGTTCTGAGAAATTGCAGGCCAATTGATTGGTTCGAAAATAATGAGGGAAATAGTCGTTGAAAACGCATTCAACCATTTCCCAACCTTTCAACGCCGCGCCGCTGTGATCAATGGGAGATTGCCGACAGTTTGCCGATTTTCTATCTTTGTTAGAAAATAGAATATATTTCGAATTGATTTTATTTTCCTATATAGCTCTCGAGCTCTCTCTTCCGTGAGGAAATACGCCTTCTCCAGAATATTGGAAACATACTATGCAGTCAACGAGTGAAAGAGAATAATCGAGATTGAAAAATGTTAAAATATATAGTCAACCGTGATCAGAAGTGATTTATTCCTGTTTGGTACTCCTTCGGATTCAGTGAAATTGATATATTCACTGAAAAAGTGTGACTTCGTTTGCTTTCATTCGTTTTGGGATACATATCAAAATGCTTGAAGAAGAGGACTCGAGAAAATACATCAAATATTTTCGAAATTTCCAAATAATTGATAGGTAAATAATATATTGTAAATCGAGTGCGTAGTAGACCAGTGCTGAAGCCTTTGAAAATGGTAAAAAGTTAAAAAAAATAATAGTGGGATGAAACCCATTGGAAAAGGAAGAGAATATAACAAATATGAAAGGATAAATAATTTACGGGCGATCTAAGGTCGGGAAGAGGAAGGGGGTGAGTTTTTAAGGGTAAAAAACGGTGTATCTCGATTTCCGGCAAAACTACAAGTCCTATGGAAAAAATTCGGATGGCAAAGTTGTAGATACTGGAAAGATCTACAACTTTTGTATCCACACTTTTTTCACATAACCTCAAAATTCATGTGAAAAATTCAAATAACCAAGTTTTTGGTTTTTTATTTTTATCTTCTACAACATTTTTTTTTTCACGAAATTTGGTGAAAACCTCCTCTTTCATGTTCCAAACACACTGTAATTTTTTTGATTCAAAATATTTATTGTTTCACCTTATTTTGACTTAATATCGAAAAAGCACCCTAATTTTCAATCGAAAATTCTCCCGTCAAAATATCAGCTTTTTTGAAAAAGTCGGAGGCCTTTTTATTCGTTGAAATCTCTACTTTCTGATGGTATAAAAAAAATACATTACTCTGACAGAAAATGCAAAGAAACGAAAAAAACTCAAATCCGAATTTAATAAGACATCTACAATATTTTGAGAAAGTTGTAGAATCTTCTTCAAATTATATGCGTAGATGCCTATTTATTGCTATTTTAAGATAACTTATATACCTGAGTGACCTACGGAAAATTTTAGCCCATCAAAAGGTATTTCATAGAGAAGTGGGGAAGGGGCTAGGAGGGCTGGGCCTTACTACCTGTTATTTCTTCGCATTTTCTGAGAACGTTTACCATAGTAATGTATTTTTTTACACTATCAGAAAGTAGAGATTTCAACGAACAAAAAGCCCACCGACTTTTTTAAAAAACCTGATATTTTGACGGGAGAATTTCCGATTGAAAATTAGGGTGCTTTTTCGATATTAAGTCAAAATAAGGTGGAAAAATAAATATTTTAAATAAAAAAAATTACAGTGTGTTTGGGACATGAAAAAGTTTTCACCAAATTCCGTGAGTTTTTTTTTTTGTAAAAGGTAAAAATAAAAAACCAAAAACTTGGTTATTTGAATTTTTCACATTAATTTTAAGATTATGTGAAAAAAGCGTGTGAACCAAAGTTGTAGATCTTTCTATTACCTACAACTTTGCCATTCTTTATAATTTTTTTCCATAGGACTAGTAGTTTTGCCGGAAATCGAGATAAACCGTTTTTTACCCTTAAAAACCCACCCCCTTCCACTTCCCGACCTCAGATCGCCCGTGAATTATTTTTCCTTTCATTTTCGTTATATTCTCTTCCTTATCCAATTCCACTATACATTTTTTTGGTTTCAAAAATTATCGATCCTGGTCTATAGTGGCAAAATGTATACAGAACTGAGGAGTTTGCAAACTGACCGAATGTATGAATGTTTATGACTTCCCGCGATTGGTGTACACTACACTTTTTCCACGACTCTATATGATAATGAACATACTTAAGTATGAACAAATAATTATATTTTTTTATTATTATAATAATCATCATTCGTAACGATAACGCGAAATGTTCTTATTCTAACATGACTCTGCATTATTGTTTGTAACTATACAATTAGTAGAAGTATCATGGAAGATTTCACTAATCATCATGTCAAAACCAGAGTGTATTACAAAATATATTCTCATATAGTAGTGGTGTATCATGTACTTTCGATGTAATGGAATGTTTACATTTTCTTTAAAAGAAGTTGAATAAAATTAGGTGCCCTCCACAGAAGAATCTACGGAAAACTAATAATTCAATTATATATTTATATACTACTAGCTGACCTGACAGACGTCTTGTTCAAATTTCTATATTCACTAAAAAAAATCCGGAAAACTCTTTTTTTTGTGTTGTTCCATCTAGTTTATGCCTTTGACTTTGCGCCCGCCTCCCATTATCCCGTTTTCCCTTTATCCCGTTTTTCCGTTACCAAGTCATCCCGTTATCCCGTTTTCCCAATATCCCGTTGTCCATTATCCCATTTTGCAGTTATCCCGGTTTTTCGTTATCCCGTCATCCAGTTTTCCCGTTATTCAATTTTCCCGTTGCACCGTTATCATGTTACCCCATTATCCCGGTATCCCGTTATTCCGTTTTTCCATTTTCCTGTTATCCCGTTTTCCGTTATGCCATTTTCCCGTTATCTCGTGTTTCTTTGATCCGGTTTTTTCGTTATCCCGTTTTTCCGTTCGTTATCCCGTTTTCCCGAAAAGTCAAATCGGTCCAGCCGTTCTCTAGTTATGAGCTTAACAATATACAGGGTGTTTCCTAACTACGGTACGAAACTTCAGGAGGTGATTCGTTAGGTCATTTGACAAAAAAAAGTTCCTATGAACATATGTCCGGAGTTGCTTCGTTTCTGAGATACAGGGCGTTGAAGTATTAAAAAAAGGTATTTATAAAATATCCTGAATATCCTGAAACCGATGTGGTTGGAATGTGGTACAGCTATTTGAAGTAATAAGGCAATTATTTGGCCCCAAGTAGGTCCAGGGGCGTCTCAGTGGGCACCACAGCCAACAATACAGAGAAAAAAAAAGTACTTTTTTTGTAGTATTTTATTTTTTCAGATTGAACAACTGAAAATACAACTCTTTGGTCCCTTGTGTTTTATTCATATCAAGCTTCGTTTTCGAGAAAAAAATACTTTAACTTATTCTACAAATTATCCATGGACAACATAAAATAGAAACCTAAAGTAAAAAATAAACAATTTCGACCTTAAAGTAAATGAGCAAAATGTCCACCGTCTGATAGAATACACGACTGCAATCGATGTGTAATTCATTGTCTGACACGTTCAAAAATACCTGGAGTATTCCTTATGACATTGCAATTGTCACTTATTCGATTCCTCAAGTCATTCACATCTAGTATAGGGGTTTTATAAACGAGAGCCTTCAGATGACCCCATAAATAGAAATCTAGAGGATTCATATCAGGACTGCGAGCGGGCCAATGTTGAGGTCCTGCACGCCCAATCCAGCGATTAGGGTAGGTGATGTCGAGATGCTGACGAGCAAGAACACTAAAATGAGCTGGAGCTCCGTCGTGCATAAACCACATGTTCCTCTTACAAGTACGGGTACTTCCTCCAACAAAATGGGTAAATGATTTCGCAAAAAAGCCGTGTAGGATGGACCTGATAATCTTGCTGGTAAAAAAAGGTTCCAATCAGGTAGTCACCAATAATTCCTACTCAAACGTTCAGCGAAAATCGTTGCTGAAAATGACTTTCTCTAATAATGTGGGGATTTTCGTCGGCCCAGAAATGGTTATTGTGAAAGTTCATAATAGAATCTCGTGAAAAATTTGCCTCGTCCGTAAATAAAATATTTGGTAAAAAATTATTATTGTGTGCCATCGTATGAATCAACCGCCTGCAAAATATTAATCTTGGGTGGAAATCCCTAGGCAGTAGAGGTTGGACCCGCTGTATGTGATATGGGTATAGGAGGTTTCTTTTGAGACTTTCCAAACTTTGGGCTTACTTCAAGCTGCAGTGCAATCTTCCTGGTACTATTTGAAGGATCTTCTTCTATCGCATCAAGTATAGCTTCTTCTAGTGCAGGCGTTGTTACAGTTTTTGGTCTTCCACCACTTACATTTTCATTAAAACTTCCAGTTTCACATAATCTTGCATGTAGCGTCAGGAGTAACCATACCACTGAAGTCATCCATATCGATGCTTGGTATTACTATCAGCAATAACCTTTCCTGGGGAAATCACGTGAGGTCCATTGCCAAAAGTGCATCCCAAAAACTTGGTTTTTTGTTTCGTGCCAAGAGCTATTTCACCCCCACTCAGCTGCTTATGATCTATAAGGCACAGATCCGACCTGTCCTGGAATACTGTTCCCATATTTGGAGCGCGGCACCTAAACATATCCTGAGGCTATTGGATTCTGTCCAAAAAAGGGCAATTCGTCTCGTCGATGATGCCTCGCTTACAAACTCGCTCACTTGTCTGGAACACCGTAGAAAAGTTGGCGATTTGTCTCTATTTTATAGATATTTTCATGGGCGATGCTCTTCTGAAATATCAACAATCGTTCCTGCTTTGGCAGTCTCTTCGAGACTAACCCGTCAAGTTCAGTCATCACACCCCTTCGTGGTCACTTTGGAGACCTGCAGAACATCACTTTCCAAAGACTCGTTCATCCAACGAACAGCGAGGCTTTGGAACTCATTGCCTAGAGAGGTGTTCCCCGAGGCATACAACCTCCAGAAATTTAAGAAGAACACCAACTCCTGCCTTCTTTCCCTTGGTTCCCACGATGTTCTCTGAACATTACAGGATATCCCTTTTCGTGGGAACCAGAACATAAAAAAAAATAAAAAATGTTTTAGCACATGGAATTACTCTGTTAAGATATCCATCCTGGTAGATTCTCCGTGCTTCTTCCGCATTTCCATATGCTAATCCATAAATAAAGTGCATGTCAGCCATTTTAGCGTTAGTAAAAGTATTCATGATGGAATCACTGCTAATTGACAACTCTGACTTTTACTGATATGACTGGTCAGCTGGTCTCCATAGCAGGTAATCATGATTGTAGAGTGCCTTCATTTTTTTTTGTTCTCGAAAACTAAGCTAAATATGAAAAAACACAGGAGGCCAAAAAGTTGTATTTTTACCACGCTTATAAAAAACTTTTTAGAACCCACGCTTATATTCAAATTCACTGAAAAGGAGAAAATAATTTTTTTCTCAGTAATGTTGGCTGTGGTGCCCACTGAGACGCCACTGGACCACATTTCAACCACATCGGTTTCAGGATATTCAGGATATTTTAAAAATACCTTCATTTTCATACTTCAACGCCCTGTATCTCAGAAACGAAGCAACTCCGGACATATGTTCATGGAAACTTTTTTTTGTCAAACGACCTAACGAAACACCCCCTGAAGTTTCGTACCGTAGTTAGGAAACACCCTGTATTATATATTCCTGAAAGCCTTTCTAGGACAATGAAATTCCCAATTACTTTTCTAAAAATCTTGTCTTTTCCTAAAAACCTTATTCGGAGTATTACGAACATTCAAAAAAACAATTAGCCAAATCGGTCCAGCCGTTTTTTTTTAATAAAAAAAAAGTTACCCTGACCGAGATTCGTTCCTGTGACTTTCTGTTTGGTAGGCGACAGTGTAACCGCCGAGATATTTCCTCTCTGGTAATAAATGACTCGATAGTGTTTTTCTTCGCTAAATTTCTTATTTACCCGAATTATCCAATTTCCGGGCAACTTTTCTAACTTCCTTCCTTTCCGTATCAATCATCTTTGGGCTATTTAAAAATATTAGCCAAATCGGTACAGCCGCTCTCACGTTTTGCGCTTACAAAGAATCGAGATTCATTTTCATTATATCTTTATATACAGTGCCTTCATTTCAAAACTTCCCACCCCTATTATTTCTTTTAGCAGGAAAAATTTCCTGTAGGGATAAAACACGTAAATTGAGATATGGAGGGAAAAGTTTGAAACCAGTGCCAGTTGTATTTTAGGTTGAATCCCCCTACCACTTA
The DNA here is from genome assembly GCA_018342105.1 of Gonioctena quinquepunctata. Lineage (NCBI taxonomy): Eukaryota > Metazoa > Arthropoda > Insecta > Coleoptera > Chrysomelidae > Gonioctena > Gonioctena quinquepunctata. The sequence goes on from JAFIRS010002704.1 coordinate 23,939, forward strand.
ATGATTTTAAATGGCACCCCCACACTTGTAACACATCATTTTAAAGATCTTAAAAATCCTCACTCAACCCCGTTTAGAAAACTGAAATTGGTTGATCCGTTCTCGTAAAATAGGGCAAAAAGAAAATAAATGATAACAAAATGCAAATTAAATTGATGAATTTATGGAACCGCTACCACTGACTCAATAACGGTATGTGTATGTTTCTTTTTTACACAGAGTTTTTTGCGTTAGCTGAAAGTGAGATAAGGGCACACAGTTTCTGCTTGGCCTCAGTTGAAATTAAATGGTGAAAACACGTATCAGACTTAGTTATTCCTGATTTTAAACTGTCTGTCAAGTGGTGTCAGTTGGACTGACAGTAATACAAATCGTAATGGTGTACACTTTACAAGAAAGAACTGAAATTATTTTTATTTATGGTGCTGAAAATAGGTGTGCTCGTATGACAGCCCGGGTTTTTAATGAAATTCATGCAGGCCAAAATGTGAGTCATCGATATGTTCTAGACCTTGTTCAAAAATCTGAAGAGACCGGTTCTGTGTGCAACAAAGCAGTAAAGCAGCCGAGAGTTCTGACTGAAGCCGCACAGATTGAGATTTTAGGCCAATTCGCCATTGAGCCGACTACGTCAATTTCGAAAGTCGCTAAGTTAGTAAATATTTCAGTTGGTTCTATACACAAAGTTTCAAAACTAAACAAGTTCTTTCCTTACAAAATGAGTATTCATCAGCAACTCAGTGAGGATGACTATGATAGGAGAATTGAATTTTGTGAACTAATGACTGCGAGAATTCAAAATGACCCGAATTCAATAAAAAATATTTGCTTCAGTGATGAATCAACTTTTTTTCTTGATGGCTTTGTAAATAAGCCTAACTGTAGATACTGGGATAATGAAAATACACACTTGTTTCGAGAGGATCATAAGCAATATCCACAAAAAATAAACGTCTGGGCTGGAATTCTGGGAAACTAAATAATTGGCCCTATTTTTATTGAAGAAAATTTAACGGGTCAATTGTATTTAAACTTATTGGAAAATGTAATCGATCCACTCATAACACAGTCCTTTGAAAGCCAAGTTGATGAAGGAGACAATCCGCTCTTGGATGAACAAAATTTACATTTTCAACAGGACGGCGCACCGCCACACTACGCATTGCATGTCCGACAGTGGCTCGATCAACGGTATCCTGACAAATGGATTGGCAGAAGAGGCGCTCTGGAATGGCCGGCGAGATCTCCGGATTTGACGCCATTGGATTTCTTTCTCTGGGGTTATTTGAAGACAATGGTATACAAAACTCCCCCGCAGGACATTCAGGATCTAAGACACAGGATTACTGCCACATGCAGACAAATTACTAACGAAACATTTACAAACGTCCGACAGGAATTCGCTTTTGCTCAGCTACCAATGGTGCATATTTTGAACACCTAATAAAGTAAGGTACATTTATTTCATTGCAATAGCTATTATTTTATTTTTTATTATAATTCATTTTCTTTTTGCCCTTTTTACGAGAACGGATCAACCAATTTCAGTTTTCTGAACGGGGTTGAGTGTGGATTTTTAAGATCTTTAAAATGATGTGTTACAAGATAGGGGGTGCCATTTAAAATTATTAAGTGGGGGTAAGGGGGTTAAACCTAAAATACCACTGGCACTAGTTTTGAACTTCCCCGTCGATATCTAAATTGATGTGTTTTTTGCCTATGGCAAATTCTCCCTGCTGAAAGAAGTAATAGGGGTGGAAAGTTTTGAAATGAAGGCACTGTATATAATTCTACTGTACGTGTGTTGTCACTGCACTCCTCCTAAACGGCTGGACCGATTTGGATGATTTTTTTTATATGCGTTTGGATGGCGCCCTGGATGGTTCAGGTTCACAAATCATCCCCCTATATGTTAAGGGTGGTCCACCCCTTAATTTTTTTTTATTTTTTAGACAAAATGTTTTGTTTTTATTTTTTTATGATACAACATTCAAAAATTCATATAACTCTTAATTCACCCTTCTACGATCAACCCCTATTTTTTTTCAGGAAAACGGGATAAAGGGATAACGGGAAAAACGGGATAACGAAAAAACGGGAAAACGGGATAATGGGATGACAGGATAAGGGAATAACGGGAAAACGGAATAACGGGATAGATAAAAAACGGGATAACGGGATAGATAAAAAACGGGATAAAGGATAACGGGATGACAGGATGAGGGGATAAGGTGAAAACGGGATAATGGGATAACGGGATATAGGAAAAATGGGATAACAGGAAAACGGGATAACGGGAATAATGGGATAACGAAAAAACGGGATGACAGAATAAGGGGATAACGGGAAAACTGGATAACGGGGTGAAGACAAAAAGGGGTAACAGGAAAATGGGATAACGGGAAAATTTTCGGGAACATAGAAATTTGGACAGGACAACGTCTGTCGGGTCCGCTAGTAGATTATTGTTATATATTAGCATTTATTTATATCCACTCTGTATACACACACTTGTAAGAGTGCCCAACATAAAAAACTTTGTTTTTATGTAGCGGTCGATATCGAGCGTACCGGCCTGTATCGGGCAGTATTGAATAAATGATCTTCAAGTTAAGAGAACTTCTATTGATTCGACTATTGTTTATAGTAACAGATAGTACAGTGGCGACGAGCGATTATCTTTGTTAACTCACGTGCAAGTGCAACATAGTGCAATTGGTACTGAAATTCAGTAAATTTTCGAAAGACTTTAAAAATGCCGGAAACTCAACAGTTTGTCGGACTATTGGGTTCACTAAATACCTTTGATCCGAGGAATTCCGACTTTTCAGTATTTCTCGAGAGACTTAAGCAGTTTTTTATTGCAAATAAAATAACGGAGGAGGAACGTAAAAAAGCAATTCTTTCAAATACGCTCTCCGAAAATTGTTACATATTGTTAAGAAACCTGTGTGTTCCTCATCTTCCCGAAAGCAAATCTTTCGAGGAATTGAGTAATTGTTAGCAGATCATTTGGCTCCGGTGAAGTCTTACTTTGCTGAACGGTTGAAATTTTACACCGCAAGACGCGAAGCAAATGAAAGCGTTTCGGACTGGGAAGCAAAAATCAAAACGCTTGCTTCGAATTGTGAGTTTGGAAACGAACTTGAAACAGTTATGCGAGATGTATTCGTAATTGGCATCAATGATGTGAAAATCATGGACCGATTATTCGAAGAAGACGCTTCGAATTCTACGGTAAAGCTGAAAAAAATTGTGAAATTAGCATTATCCAAGGAGTCAGCGTTGAAGGAGCACAGCACCAGGGAGAGTTTGGGAGTTGTCAACATCAAGACGGAACCGGTGAATTTCCATCGCCAACGAGGGAAGGTACAGCGGCCTGCTCATCGTTCGAGTCCTTCAGAGAGACCAAGTCCTTCTTCGTACAATGTTGGTAAGAATCAGGGACGGACTCAAATGGTAAGCAAACCACAAACTACTAAGTGCTCAGTGTGCAGAAGGAAAAACCATCTGTATAGCCAGTGTAGTTATAAAAATTGTATATGCCACAAATGTGGAGTGAAGGGTCATTTAGCACCTGTGTGCAGAAAAACGCCCCAACATTTTTTGTCTGTAACACAAGAAAATGAAATTGCAGATGATTCCATTTTTAACATTCGTTGTTTGGACTCTGAAACGGATTTAAATGGCAATGTAAAACCAACTTTTGTAAAATTATTGGTAGAAAATATTCCGATAAGCTTTGAAGCCGACTCTGGATTTGCTCATGCTGCAATTTCTGAAAAACTCTATTTGAAACATTTTCAAGACAAAATAATTTTCAGAAATGATTTGGCTTTAAAAGATTATGTAGGTCTCACTTTCGAACCTGTAGGTTTTCTAAATTTGAATATCAAAATTGAAGAAAATGATTTCATTCTCAAAACTTATGTTATTAAAAATGGAGGACCTCCACTAATCGGAAGAAATGGCTTAAAAATGTTAAATTTAGGTATAGGCAAAATCAAATATGTGTCTTGTGCAAAAGATGATTATGGTGTAGAAAATGTTCATCATACACAAAATTATTGTAATGGCGGAAATTTTTCTATGAATATGGATACCTTGTATAAAAAATATAGAGATGTTTTTGATGGAGGTTTAGGAACATTTAATAAATTTGAAATCACCCTGAAGGTCAAGGAGGGTACTGTTCCAAAATTTCATAAAGCCAGACCTGTACCATTGGCACTAAAACCGAAAATTGAAAAAGAAATTGAACGTCTGGTAAATAACAAAATATTAATACCTTTGGAGTTTTCTGAATGGGCTACTCCGATAGTTCCCATATTGAAACCCAAATGCCGAATTAGAATATGTGGCGATTTCAAGATAACCTTGAATCCAAGTTTGGAAACAATCCATTATCCTTTGCCACGCATTGAATATTTATTTTCTCAATTGCAGGGGGGTAGGAAGTTTTCAAAAATTGATCTTTCGGAGGCATACCAACAAGTGGTACTGACGAAAAATCTAGAAAACTGGTAACTGTGAGTACCCATAAGGGTCTTTTTTCTTATACAAGGCTACCATATGGTATAACCTCAGCCCCATCTTTATTTCAAAATATCATGGAGCAAATGATTGTTATACCAGGAGTGGTATGTTTTCTGGACGATATTTTGATAACCGCCGAAAATGATGAATTACATTTCGAACGCCTCGAAAAAGTTTTGAAGCGCCTCCAGGAATGTGGGCTCAAGGTCAAACAGGAAAAATGCTCATTTTTTCAAAATTCTATCAAATATTTAGGTCACACAATTGATAAAGTAGGCTTACATACTTCGGATGAGAGAGTTTCAGCTATCAAGCAGGTTCTAGTTCCTAAAACCGTAACCGAGTTAAAATCGTTTTTAGGAATGGTAAATTTTTATTGTAAGTTCATTCCGAATGCATCCGAAATAATGAAACCTCTTTATGATTTACTGAAGAAAAATTCTACGTGGTTTTGGTCTTCAGAGTGTAAGCGAAGTTTCGAAAAAGCTAAAAATATGTTGTTGTCGTCATCAGTATTGGCACATTACGATCCCGAAAAAAAAAATAAGTTAACGGTGGATGCTTCTCAGTTTGCTTTGGGTGCGACTTTGAGTCATATATTTGACGACAATTCAGAAAAACCAATCGCTTTTGCCTCGCGGTTGCTCAATTCTGCGGAAATAGGTTATTCTCAGATCGAAAAAGAGGCCGCAGCAATAATATTTGGCGTAAAAAAAATTTTCCAGTACCTATACGGAAAACATTTTTATTTATATACAGATCATAAACCTTTGTTAGCTATTTTCGGAAATAAAAAAGGCCTGCCAATTTTTGCAGCAAACCGATTGCAAAGATGGGCCCATATACTATCAGCTTTTACGTATGATATACGATATGTTAAGTCTGAAAATAATACGGCTGATTTTTTATCTAGATCATCTTTCAAAAATGAAGGAAAGGATCCTAACGAACCAACTTCGTTAAATTCAAATACGAACATTTCGTACATTCAATACGTGGAAGAATCAAAATTACCGATCGATTTTAAAGCGATAAAAAGAGAAACTTCAACGGATCCCATTCTAGGTAAAATAGTTTTTTATGTTCGGGGCGGTTGGCCTGTTTTGTCCTTCTGATAAATTGAAACCGTACTTTCTACGAAAAAACGAAATTACTGTAGAACAGGACTGTGCCATGTGGGATATCGTTTAATTATTCCTGAAAAATTCAGGAAATACATATTACAGGAATTACACAGCACACATATAGGGTATTGTCAAAATGAAGTCGTTGGCCCGATCATATGTGTGGTGGCCATCGATGGATAGTGAAATTGAAAATACAGCAAGGATGTGTAACTCTTGTTCAGTGTATTCCAGTAATCCACCAAAAGCTTCCTTATCGGTTTGGGATTGGCCTAAGGAACCATGGACGAGGTTGCACGCGTTTTTTTGGACCGCTTTTTAATAAAAATTTTTTAGTTATCGAAGAAGCGACTTCAAAATGGATCGAGTGTGTGGAAGTCAACAATATAACAGCTACGACAACTATTAAAATTTTCAGGGAAATATTTTCTAGATTCGGGTTACCGTATGAGCTTTGCACGGATAACGCAAAAACTTCCACTTCTGAGGAGTTTCAAATTTTTTTATCGGTTAGTGGCATAAAACATTCAACTGGAGCTCCCTATCATCCTGCCACAAATGGACTAGGAGAAAGTGGAGTAAAAATAATGAAAAATGCTATTCTTAAAGCAAAAAATGATGATTCGCATTCAGATATACATTTCATTATAAATCGTTTCCTTTTTCAATATCGAAATACACCCCATACAACGACAGGGGAAAAACCTAGCAAATTATTGATGGGTCGTGCTTTACGCTCAAAATTAAATTTAATAATGCCTTCAGTTACACAAGTAGTTCACAACAAACAAAATTATCAGAAAAAATATTATAAAAGGAAGAGAGATGTGTACTTTAAGGAAAACGATCCGGTATGGGTGAGAGATTTCAGATCAGGTACGCCTCCTTGGTGTTCAGGGATTGTCACAGATGTTCTGGGTACAAAAACGTATAATGTAAGAACAAATTGTGGAATGAAATGGAAAAGGCACAAAAATCAAATGAGAGTCAAACATTCCAATGAAGAAGAAAGAGAACCACTTTCTTTCATTCCACGATCTAGTTTAAGTGAGGAAAACATTGTAAATAATAATCCTGTAAATAGTGAAACTGTAAATAGTGAAATTGTACATGGTAAAACGGTGAATAGTGAAAACAAAAATATGGGAAGTTTTTCACCAAAGACATTGAGGCGTCGGAGCCGTATAAAACAACCAGATAGATTAGGGATTGATGTTAATTAGAATAAGTTGATTACAAACAAACAAAAAAAATATATATAAGGGAAGAGGTGTTATATATTAGCATTTATTTATATCCACTCTGTATACACACACTTGTGAGAGTGCCCAACATAAAAAACTTTGTTTTTATGTAGCGGTCGATATCGAGCGTACCGGCCTGTATCGGGCAGTATTGAATAAATGATCTTCGAATTAAGAGTACTTTTATTGATTCGACTATTGTTTATAGTATTTTCTGTCTGTTTATTTGTTTTGTTCGAGTGATGCTCGAACAAAACAAATAAACTACTGGGCCGATTTCGATGTAACTTTTTTCATCCATTCGGTACAATAAAATTCATTGAGTATGTAAGTTTCAATGTTTGTATGAGAGTGAATACTTTGGTTATTTATTATAGACCAATTTTCGCGAATTTTGGTTTTGTCTATGCTATGTTTGTAGTAATTTTGCTTTGCAGCTTTCATTACAGGGTGCTGGTTGGAATGGATCGAGAAGATGTAGACGGTTTCACAGTAGCAGCAGAAGAAAGAGCATCAAGTGGTTTTGTGATAGCATCATAAAGTTTTTCTTCCACATTTCCACTTTTGATGGAATTGAATTTTTGTCGAACAGCTTCGGTCGCTTGAACTAGTTGACGTTTCAAATCCATTTTGGCTTCTACACATTCATCTCTCAAGAGGTTCATTATTTCGATGACAAGTTTATTGTAGTGACCTTGACGGAGTTCAATGAATGATTAAGTCTTTTCGAATTGAGATGTCAAGGATATATGATATATCGAATCCTTTGCGATTCGTTGAGGGGCATATAATTATAGTATTCTACACTTGTTTCTTTTATTTGTAAGTAATAATTATAACGTTTTTCTACAGGAAGTACAGTAATGGGTATCATATAATTATTTACAAATAAAACAAGAAACCACAAAGTCCGTGGTACAAGTTGAATTGAAATAATTGTTCGAACTATACAATGAAAATTGGGGCTATTTTTTATGTTCGAATAAACAAAACAACAAAGAGAAGTGCAAATAGTACAGATAAAAACAACAATTATATAGTGGTACAATGAGTTAATTTTAGTAGGCATTTCCTTTCATTAAGGATTAGGGAGTGTGTGTTTGAGAGTTATACCTTCCATCTATTGATAGATTATGCTTTCGAGTCAAAATTTTTTTGTTGAATCAATGAATTTGATGAATATTCTTGGAGCTAGAAATATGTGGCACCTTTGACTAACAGTTTTGAGAGATGATGGAATGATGAGGTCATTTTCAATGTTCGCACTCGTCTGGTGAGTTATATGTACAAATTTGTTTTTATTTTTAAATAAAATAACGCAATTTTGTTAAAAAAATATTTGTCTGGCGTTCAATACTTTTGATTTAATTTATTCTTTTTTTATGTGAATTATTCTCAGCATATGAGTAACTTCTCCCCATCCGAGTATATACGGGACTCGATGTGAGTATGATGAATCATTTTGAGTGGTATGTCTAATATTTCTGTAAGGTATTCGAATTTATGTATTACAGATCAATATGGCTACGCAAATGCAAAGGACCATAGTTATACCTAAATATTCAATTTGATTGATATTTTCTTCCCTTGCGTATTCATTTTCAGGAATGTAAAATTTGGAAGACTATTTTTGTAGTTGGCTAGCGGAAGAAACATCGCTTTTTCTACATCTGAAGTCAATAACTTTCGATTGAACTAGTCACTCATATTGCTAAGATCAGATTCTGCTTTCTGTTTCAGGTAGGTACTCCGCATTTGATGATCATTGCTATATTGCTCATTAAATTTAACTATTTGCCTTCGGTTTGCCAACTAACTCTGGCGAACAAGAATATATTTCCTCTGAAGCCCATATCCTGTAGTGTTTCCAATAACTGTAAGTGATTCACCGTATCGAATGTCTTAGCATGGTCTACAAATACATATAATGATGGTTTACCATTGTCCATAGTATTATACATCCTTGAGGTAATGGCCGATATCGCATCCTCGGTAGACCGACCTGATTGAAACTCAAATTGATTTTTCGATAATAAATAATAATTTTCAATGAAAGATTCTTTCGTTTCTTCAAAACATTCCCCAACATTTTTATATATTACTCATAAGGAATATCGGCCTATAATTGGATGTGATATTTTTTGCAGTGGTTTGATTATGGCAATTTTGAATTTGGGGCACATTATTTTGGAAATTATGTTTAAAAGTGTTTCAGCTGTAATGCCATCGATACTTGGTGCTTTATTATTTTTTAGTGTTGTCATTAAATTGATAATTTAGTTTTCATTTGTAGGTTCCATAAATGAATATGTTCATTTATTACTCTCTTTGAAGGAGTAGAAGAGTTTGCAATTTATTTGGCAAGATTCGGACCAATCTCTGTGAAGAATTCGACAATAGCTTCAGCAGTTTCAAAATAATTTTCAGTGAGCTTGTTGTCGGAGCTCACGATTTTAATTAATTTTGTTCATATTATTACTTCCCCCACTCATATAATTAATTGTTTTCCATTCATTCTGTGCATTATTTGTATTTTTTTCTATTTGTTTTTGTTGTCATCTTGCTTAGCTGCTTTCATAACATGATTTGAATTTTTTCTGTAAGTAATAAACTTCTCCCTCAATTCTCCGTTATCTTCATTTCTTTTGACGAGAATCATTCAAGAGTAATCGCCATATTACATTGGTGGAAAATAAAAAGTAATCGATATTCTGAAAATAATATATTTCAACAAAATGAAGTTTTTATAGAAACAGGAGTACATCACAATGGAAACAATTCTAGTAATCTTTACAAGAACAGAAAAGGAAAAAATTTAAAATTATGAGGAAATGCTACTTATAAATGCTCAAATAGGCCACCATCATGTTCCACACAAGCTGCTAGTCTTCTGGTAAATTAGCCTCGAACTCTAGCAAGTATTGCTCCATCATCAATTGAACGGAAGGCTTCCGTGATCCTGTTTTTCATATCATCTGCAATTGCTGGACGATCTCTGAAAACCCTTTCCCTCACGTATCCCCGAAGAAAAAATATATAGGAGTAAGGTCTGGGGAACGAGCGGGTCAAGGAATACCTCCTCTGCCTATCAAATGGAGACTAATATTCTAAAGAGGTTATATCAAATGTATCGGTCTAATAGAAAAAACCGCCATGTATGAGTTTGTTACTCCTTTGGGATTAGAAAGTAGAAAATTTTGGTGATTATTATTGACCAAACACAAAGGACCTCGCACCGCATCAATGGGAAATTGGCTTTCGGTGAATTCTCTCGAATTTTCCATATATTGCAGAACTCATCGTGCTGATCAAATGTCTCCTTTGCACCACCGCTCTAAATTCAACAGTTTAGATTATATAGGGTGCTGAGATAACTTTTCCAAAATTTCAAATGGCCATTGTGAAGAGAATTTTTCGAATATATAAACCAAATCGAGTATGCATCGATTGTTCATACGGCCGATTTGAATACACTATAGGGAACAATTATTCCTGCAAGTACAGATGATATACACGGTGAGTCCAAAGATAGCAAGTTTTTCAGTGATTTCCAAAAAATTGTGCGATGGAATTTCATTCATTTTCAGATATTTGTAGGATACCAATATCAATTGCGATTGATGATATTAGCATCTCATGAATTGAACTGACATATATATTATGTATTTCTCATGAAACTGCACCAGTCCTGCTTATTGATATATCCAAATGCCTGAAATTCCGAAAGAGTCGGTTACAAACTCGATTGTTCACGGTGAAAGTTCACTCTGCAGATACATAAAATATACAAGATGGATAAAAAACTAGTGCTCTTTACTGATAATTTCTTTGAAGTAGTTATGATTGATATTGATGTCATTGAAGCATTTCCACGAATATCTGTTCGATACACATCTGTTGAAATATTTTGAACAATTTTCTCTGGAATATTTTGAATGATATGTATAAACCTATATATACTATGAGTAGTAGAACAACTCGAGTAAAAATAAAAGAATCTCGAAAAATATCAAAAAATAAAACAAAATCATTGAATGACAATATTATAGGTGACTGAATATGCTCATATTTCATTCCAAAAAATGTGTTTCGTACCTATACAGAGTGTATCACATTTGCGTAACAACAATCAATTTCAATATTCCTTGGAGAATTTCTAGATTCTATATATATGTTGCATATGGAATTTTAGAATGAACCACAATCGACTAGCAAAACTACCAATTCGCAAAACATACTCGTTACTCGAATTCCCACCTCAATTGGTGAAATGTCGATTGATTGGTTATTGAAACTTCCTATATATGGAAAGGAATACATGTTTAGTAGCCTGCTGTGAACCAATATAATCACAAATAAATGCTTTCTTTATTACGAAAAAATATGGACTCACACTTTCCATTTGTAAGCCTATGTCATAAAATGTTCACTCTAAGTCATGTATACTATCTCGACACTAAGTTCATTTGAAAAGTACCCACACTTGGAGAGGAGATGGACTAGCTGCAACTTTAGTTTGGTCAGAATGGCTCTGGTTTGGAATGACATATAGCAACCATATCCATTTGTTCAACAAATACTGAATTGTCATTTTGCAATCATTGCATATATTAAGTTCTCATTGAAGTCATATCACCGATTGAATTGTTTTACGTGTGATGTTATATTCAATAGACAAAATATGGCATGACTCGTTGGAGAACCAAATGAATTGAAACGAGAAATTGCCATTGAAAGACGCGACCAAAGGAAACTTCCACATGTCGCAGAAATTGATGGAAGTAGAATCTGTTTGACATGCGACCAATCAATTATTCAAGAGATTCGTCACCTTCAAGAAGATCCAGGATGATTGAGATTGAATAACCAATCCTAGGCACACGTGTCTTATTTGCAATGGTGCAGCTGATCTTCAAAGACTCACAATAGAATGCAGAGTCAACGTGTTCAAAAATCAGATCCCGTTCCTGTGGGTTTTTATTCCCCATCCAACAGATAGGCTTTAGATATATCAATAGACCTTACGCTCTGAAAGGTCAGGAACTACAATCATGTTTGAACGAACTCAGAACTGCCGCTAAGCGTGAATTGGATTACGTAGACGAGAATAGTTTTTCTGATGAAGAATTTAAATCCATTGCTCCGCTCACAAAAGAACAGTTTGGTGACTTATATAATTATTGTGTATCTGTACCGAGACAAGACAAGAGACATATTTCTAAAAAATATTTATTGACATTCTTATGCAAACTCCAACGAGGTATTTCTGATGAGTTTTTAACCATCATATTCAATTATTCAAGTCGCCAGGCAACAAGTTTAGTGATAACTAAAGTGCGAGAATCTTTGATTACTCGTTTCGTACCAGATAATATAGTATTTGCCGCAATAGCAAGAGAACAATTTATAGAACGACATGTTAGTGTTTTTGCGACTCAATTGTACAATCCACACCCAATGAACCGAAAGCAATAGATGGTTTTTATTTGTACATCGACAGAAGTTGCAACTTCCGGGTATTACGACAATCATATTCTCAACACAAAGGAAGACATTTAATCAAACCAGTCCTAATTGTGTGTTCTGATGGTTACATTTTGGATATTCAAGGCCCAATTCTCTCAGAATCGGGAAATAATGATGCCCTCATACTGCCGAATGAATTGGATAAAGAACCAAATGAGAAGATGGTTTCATCCAGGTGATATTTTTATTGTAGATAGGGGCTACCGAGATGCTCTTCCTTCTCTAAAGAATATCGGCATTCATTGTGAAATGCCAATATAATGTTGGAAAAGGCTAATAGAGTCAACATAGTTCAAGCCAGAGTTGAAGCAGAAAATCTGAATATGAGACGTGGTCAGTGGATCATTTCAATGAATTCTCAAGATTATATTTACAATCGGTAAGAGATATAACTCTTGGGATATACCAGGTAGAATTGGCAGCATCGTATATACAAGATACTGTATATGATTATGATGAAGATGTCACATGTATACAAATACGAATGAGCGTGGATTTTTACGAATGAGAGTTCACTCAAAATTCCGTAACGCCACCAAATATCAATTATTCATAACATTTGGAGCGAATGTAGAGGATATTGAACAAATCAATAGTGTTGACGATGTTGTATTTGGATATTATTGCACTTGTAAAACTGGAGCCAGGACCTTTGGCCAGTGTTATCTGGTAACTTGGCTACGCACGTCATGAACAGTATATAAGGTATCCATCAAATGCCTTTCTCATCCATATAGAGAATGCTGAACATTGTACCCTGTTATATATTGTTTTTCCGTTCGAAGAATTCCACAGATTTCATATTGAAGTAGGTAATATAATACATCATCAATCAAAATCAATTGACAGTTGTCCGGCGGTGAGCCCAAGGCTTCCAAGAGGATGTCATCCGAACTCTGAAACTAGAATAATTCTGGATTTCCTGTCATTCTTCAATAGCAACCTGAACATTCCATAAACGTACGTCTTTCTAATGGAATATGAGCAAATTTCGTTTCCTATTTTGTTGTGAATCAATGTTTCAGTTTTAATTATTTGCATTATTTCTCGAGATTCTTCTACCATCATTCGAGTTGTTCTACTAATCGTTGTAGTACTGATAATATTGTTCAAAATCTTTCGGCAGATGTGAGTCCAACAGAATGTATTTCTGAAAATGCTTCAATGACATCAATATCAATCATAACTACTTCAAGAAAATCATCAGTAAAGAACACTAGTTTTTGATCCACCCTGTATATTTTATGTATCTGCAGAGGGAACTTTCACCGTGAACGATCGAGTTTGTAACTGGCTTTCCTGGAATTTCAGGCATTTGGATATATCAATAAGCAGTACTGGTGCAGTTTCATGAGAAATGCATAATAGATAGGTCAGTTTAATTCAGGAGATGCTAATATTATCAATCGCAATTGATATTGGTATCCTATGAAATATCTGAAAATGAATGAAATTCCATCGTCTGTACGTACAGGAATCATTGTTCTCTAAAGTGTATTCAAATCGGCCGTATGAACAATCGATTCATACTCGATTTGGTTTATATATTCGAAAAAGTCTCTTCACAATAGCCATTTGAAATTTTGGAAAAGTTATATTTAGCACCACCCTATATAATCTAAACTGTTGAATTTAGAGCAGTGATGCAATGGGGATATTTGATCAGCATCGCGAGTTCTGTAATATATAAAAAATTAGAGCAAATTCACTGAAAGCCAATTTCCCATTGATGCGGGGCGAGGTCTTTAGAGCTTCGAAATGAATTGACTTTATTAGCACAATTCAATAAAATATTCTGTGATTTCAGGTCCCAACATAACTAATCAAATTCTAGAAGAAAGGATAATGAAAGTTAACTTTAGTATTTGAATTGTTATGAAACTAATCGGGATTGACCGTAAAATCTGAACCGTACTATGACTTAAATGAATGATGAAACTTTTACACTACTGAAAGAATTCGCCAAAACCTTTATGAAAAATAGTATGCCTTGAGAGGGACATCTGACTGTAAAGAGATCCTATAAACTCACATATCGCAACTATTCCTAGTTTCTAACACAACATTTCTGAGGTCAAATGATATACTGAAGGTCAAAAACGCGAATGGAAAAGTGTCAACAAACAAATAGGTCAAGTGTCAAGAATTGCTATTAAATGAATCTGAAATCGATATTGATGTATACTTTCTTTATGAAGAAAAACCGATTTTCCACCCTCGATATTCGTCGACGTAGGAATGTAAAATTTCTATGTATAACCATAATAATCTTATAACACAATAGATCCTCGCTATCAAGCACCCTCAATTTCACTTGAGCCCTTATGGATGGCTCTTTGATATATTCCAAGTATTCCTACGTACTCAATAATAAGTGAATATCACGAATATAATTCAGTGAGAGACATAATCCTTTTGCAAAGTAGGTACGTACACATATCGTGCTGCCGAATTCTGTCAATATGAAACCCAACTGATTGAATTACTCACAAATTAGGCACAACAAAGCTGCTTCGTATAATTTATCCTGATGATATATGGCGACGCAACTTCTTAAAATATGGGCAAGAAATTCTGAAAGATTAATGCATTTGTGTGTAATTCCTTACTGAATGCAAGAGATTTACTGGGTACGTACAAAGACAAATTGCGACACTGAGCTGTAAATATTTAATAGCATTTATATGGCTCTAGAAACTCTTCATCTGCTTAATTACGTTTTTTAAAGGTAAAATTACCTACTGTGCTCACCAGTTAGTTGTATATTTCCCATTTCTACATAATTGATCGCCTTATACATGTAGTTGCGATTTATATAATAGTTAATATATGTGTTTGTGAGGCGATCAAGATGTCTGATTAACAGACAGCAATTAAAAATCGAGAACATGAAACAACAGGTATACAGTGTAGGAATAGGCACTGGTCTACTTTTTATCAGTACCGTAGATAGATACTTAATTTTTCAATATAGTTTTCGTTCAACGTGTGGATGGATTCTACGATACATTCTTTTTTGTTGCTCAGTTCAGGGCAAAATGTTTTCTCGAAACTTCCTGGCAATTTCGTTCATATACATGGTGTAATCGACTTTGATGAAACCGTGTTTGGAAGTTCATGATTAGTCTTAAAAACGGTATGTATTTTATCTTGCTACGACGATTGGAACCAGAGATATAACATAACAATATGAGGTGAGCTCCCTTACTGTTGTGTATATATATATATATATATATATATATATATATATATATATATATATATATATATATATATGGTTGAAGGAATTTAATGGACATAGCCCTCAGAGAGAAGTGTTAACCGTAGACACGTGTTTCGGGCTCTCGGCCCTCATCAGTACGGTGGAAGTGCAAAGATGAACAACACTTGGTAGAAACGACAAATCAACAGAGTCAACAAACAGACGCCAACCGCTCATTTGTGGTTTCGGTCGCAGACCCTGAATTCAGGAAACAACCAACGTCACACGAGGCAGCTATAGCTACCTGCGTGACATCGAGTCAGGAATATAAATAGAAAAGAGTAATGTGGGGACTGTAAAAACAAAGTTGAAGGAATTTAATGGACATAGCCCTCAGGAAGTGTTAACCGTAGACACGTGTTTCGGGCTCTCGGCCTCATCAGTACGGTGGAAAGTGCAAGATGAACAACATTGGTAGAAAACGACAAATCAACGGTCAACAAACAGACGCCAACCGCTCATTTGTGGTTTCGGTCAGCAGACCCTGAATTCAGGAAACAACCAACGTCACCACGGAGGCAGCTATAGCTACCTGCGTGACATCCGAGTCAGGAATATAAATATGAAAGAGATAATGTGGGGACTGTAAAAACAAAGTTGAAGGAATTTATGGACATAGCCCTCAGGAAGTGTTAACCGTAGACACGTGTTTCGGTCTCGGCCTCATCAGTACGGTGGAAGTGCAAAGATGAACACCTTGGTAGAAAACGTTGATTTGTCGTTTTCTGCAAGTGTTGTTCATCTGCATCCACCACTGATGAGCCGAAGCCGAACACTGATCTGGTAACACTCTCTGAGTATGTCCATAATTCCTTCAACTTTGTTTTAACGTCCCTCCTACTCTCTTTCATATTTATATTCCTGACTCGATGTCACGCGTAGCTATACTCCTCCTGTGACTTGTTTCCCTGGAATTCAGGTCGCTGACCGAAACCACAAATGAGCGTTGGTCTGTTGACTCCGTTGATTTGTCGTTTTCTACCAGTGTTGATCTTGCACTTCTCCACCGACTGATGAGGGCCGAAGCCCGAACGTGTCTACGTTACACTCTCTGAGTATCCATTAAATCCTTCAACTTTGTTTTAACAGTCCCTCATATCTCTTTCATATTATATTCCTGATCGATGCACGCAGGTAGCTATACTGCTCCGGTGACGTTGGTTTCCCTGAATCAGGTCTGCTGACCGAAACCACAATGAGCGGTTGGCTCTGTTTGTTGACTCCGTTGATTGTCGTTTTCTACCAAGTGTTGTTCATCTTCTCCACCGTACTGATGGGGCCGAGAGCCGAAACATGCTACGGTTAACACTTCTCGAACTATGTCCATTAAATCCTTCAACTTTGTTTCAACAGTCCCCTCACTATTACTCTCTTTTCATATTTATATTCCTGGACTCGGATGTCACGCAGGTAGCTATAGCTGCCTCCGTGGTGACGTTGGTTGTTTCCCTGGAATTCAGGGTCTGCTGACCGAAACCACAAATGAGCGGTTGGCGTCTGTTTGTTGACTCCGTTGATTTGTCGTTTTCTACCAAGTGTTGTTCATCTTTGCACTTCTCCACCGTACTGATGAGGGCCGAGAGCCCGAAACACGTGTCTACGGTTAACACTTCTCTCTGAGGGCTATGTCCATTAAATTCCTTCAACTTTGTTTTTAACAGTCCCCTCACTATTACTCTCTTTTCATATATATATATATATATATATATATATATATATATATATATATATATATATATATATATATATTATATATATATATTTAATTTTTTTAAACCAGAAGTATTTATGAATTTTTTTTTTGGGAATTTTTGTGTATTAAAATTAGGAACACACCCAAAATATATAATATATATATATATATATATTGTTATGTTGGGTAATGTTTATAAAATGATTAAAATGATAATTCTTTATTATTAGTAGGTATTTACGATATCGTGGTTCATGCTATGTTTGTTTTGCAATTTTTCTACACTCTTTACTATTCTAGAATATTATAACATGCTCTAGTCAACGCATATGTATCAAAAAGTCAGTAGTGAAGTATCTCTATTGTCGTAAGTATGTGACCAACAATATATTCATGTTTGAGTACACAATAAAAATAATATGAAAACTGGAGTTCATGAAAAAACTTTCTATTTCAAGTAGATCAAATGGTATACAATTTAGAACATCCTGTATGGTAAATCATATCAGGAGGCAACCCATCAGTGAGATGTCAAAAACTGTGTGAGGCAAACAATGAAATATAAAAATTATAAACACAGAAAAAGGTCAAATATGAATTTTACCCAAATCTGTACATATAATATAAGGTCTAGAAAAGTAGATTGTAAATAAAATCATTAGAATAAGTTAGAATAACTAATTATTGGATAGGAAGTGGCAATATATTTGGAAATTTGTGAAAATAAACAAAATGTGCGGGTTGCCAAGAAGAACGAACAAGCTTGGGGAGAAAAAAAAATTGAGAAAAAACGAAATTACGTAAAAAATTTTGGAAGAAAAGTGATAGTTAATTATAAGAAGAAAAACAAGCAAAATCCTCCAAAAACGTGATAATTAATTCAGACATCAATGGGAGAATGAACACATAAGAAAATTTCACTCACCTTAGTAACAGAACGAGAAATCCTGTCAATGCCATTCTCAGGTACAAAAGTTGGTTTGATGCAAGGAAGCTGTATTTTCCAGTAGCACGAACACTTCCAAGAGGCAGCAGAACACCACACAAGAAGAATAATAAGGTATTTAATACGCAGAACGGACTAAAGTGCAACGATCAGGTCTAGAAACTGATATTGTTTATTTGATCATTTGTGTCCTTTTCGGTTGAACATTTAATAATTTACGATGCCAATGGACTTTTTATAACTCTCAAACATTCATTCAACAAGTATTTATCACACTTAACAAATTTCACCATTTCAAATCACTGTTTTTGGTTCAATAAGGTAGTTTACGCAGAGTAGGTCAGTTTTTAAGGATTTATTTAAATAAATAACAAATATTTGACGATTTTCTGCCACCTGTGTTATTTTTGAGCATCTAACCATATATTTTCCCCACTACACAGCGTATTTGACATCAAGCTGTGCGCCAAGTTGGCACTATTGGCACTATTGAACCGACTGCTGATATTAGAGAGGACTCTTTCTTCATAGGCGTACCGACTGAGCTGGGATAAGGTATAGAGGGTGTTCATGTTTAAAAATTATTAAAAGGATAAGACAATCAAGGGAAATCAAATTATATTTTATAAATGAATAAAAATAAAAAGTACCCATCATAACAATATATATATATATATATATATATATATATATATATATATATATATATATATACATATGGGACCTACCTTATTTTTACTCTATATTAACGATATTGTGAAGATTTGTAACGGTTCAATTATTGTTTACGCTGATGACACATCAGATAGGGATGAATCATGTATACGACAGAAATGTAATAAAATTTATTTTGATATGGACCAGCAGTTCAGAGCTAACTCACTTCATCTGAATACAAATAAAACAAAATGTATTCGCTTTCATAATAGACAAAAAAAAGTTGGTGACATTGACTTGATGACTTACAGTCAGTAGATGAGTCCGCTCGATTTTTGGTTTAAATATAGACGAACATATGTCCTGGGGAGAACACTGTCGAATTTTAATCAGTAAATTCAATTATGTTTCCTTTGAGAACAGTTCTGTCTAATGATCAGTTGCTGATGCTCTACTACGCTCAAGTAGACTCCAGTCTCCATATGGCATCTGCCTTTGGGGAAGGTCTTCGGGAGAAAATGGTGTATTTGTTGCGCAAAACAGAATACTCCGAGTAATGTTAAGCTTACCTCCTCGACAGAGTTGTGTTGATGTATTCAAAACTTGTAAAATTTCGACGCTACCATCACTCTTTATCTTTGAAGTTTGTGTTTATGTATTCAGTCACTATAACAGCTTTTCAACCAGATCTAGCATTCATAAACATGACATAAGAATAAAAAATCAGCTGAATATACCTTTTTCTAGGGTTTAAAAATCTAAAAACTGTCCTAAGTCACTAGGTCCTTTATTATTTAATAAATTACCAGACCATGTAAAAAATAGTCAAACCTTAACAAGTTTGAAAAAATGTCTCAAACAATTTTTAATTGAAAGATGTTATTATAAAGTCGATCGGGCACTATAATAAGTATTTGTAAATCATCTGTGATTTGTCTATTATATACATGTTACACAATTAACTGAATGTTATCATATATTATTTACTGTTTATTGTTACTTTAGATGAATGACCACTCAGGCACTTGTAAATCTACTGTGTTTTGTCTGTCATATACATGTTACAATTATCTGAATGTTATCATGTACTGTTTACTTTCACTTTAGATAAACGAATACTCCTATATAATACTTGTATTGTCCTTCCGTAGAATAAAATTATTATTATTATTATTATTGAATACTTTGTGCTTCATCAAGAAGAAGGGAAAAACATCACCAACTCAAAATGATGTCTAGCTCAATATGTTTGCAGTCAATTGTTTCAGCCAAAATAAACCCTGAAGAAGACTGCAAACTCAGTCGAAACGTTGGAAATGAATTACAGTACCTATTTGAAGAACCCTAACTTTCAATACACGAACGAAATTCCCAAGAATCAACAAAATTCATATATATATATATATATATATATATATATATATATATTTGACTATTTGAATTGCTTCTTCGGGAACCTACCTGGGTTATCACAAACCATTCACTCCAATACAACTGAAGTATTTCTTCCAAATTTCAATTCTCAAAAAATTTTGGTTTGGCCTCCAAATGTAGTGTGAGAAGTTGTTTTTCTTCTTCTCCATTTTGAAAATTAACAAAATTCAATCTGATTTCTAAATGCATATGTATATGAGAGCAGTTTATTCCTCTAGTGGCTTTATTACAACAAACAACCAGCAAAAGACAAAGACAAGAATGTTTAAATTAATTCTCGTGCACATCGCGTACTGTAGTCGAATATGACAAACGTTCTTTCGTTGACACATCTCCAATTCCCAACTAGAAGCGCGTGCAAGAATCTTGAAACCACTACCTGGCAACACTGGTTACCTGTCATTCTGGATCACTAGGTCACCATTCACATCGATATAATTTTCCAATGAAATACTGTTTGTGTGTTCTTACAACTGATTCGTTGATCATTGTGATTCGTTAAGTGCATCAGGAGTGTGTTGACTTCATCTACAAGTTCTGACTTTATCTACTAGTTTGTATATAACGAGGTTCATTTGTTTTCATCACTATGAAATTGAATACCCATCGCCGATAGCCTGCAATGAATGCTTAGACTTTTTTTATATATTAACCAAACAATCAATTCCACATACCACATAGAAGCTTTCTTTTTGAAGCTTCGTGCACCGGAGCTATACCGTGTTTGTTGCACCTGAGCTACTCCCAAATAAAACGCATTTTGAGAAGTGAATTACGATAAGGATATTGCACATGCGCACGAGGTTTCATTTTGTTTAGGAGTTTGCATTTATTTCGAAGAATTTTAGAAATCCTAATAGTTGATGAATATTAATTTCGATATTTTTGATTCGTGAAAAAAAATCTATAAAATTCCAGACAATATACTAGGGTCTGAATTTTGGACACACCTGATAGGGCCCGGTCATAATCCTCTTTGCTGTCAAAGATGTCATGCATATTTTTCGTTATTTTCAGTCAGACCATGCATTTCATTTTGTAAGCGATTCTATCAGAAATTATAACATTAGTTGTTGCAATCTGTATATGCTAGTCAAACATAAACATTATACATAACCAATAAAAACTTTTTGACAAAAAATTAAACCGACGAAATACGGAACTGAATAGTAAAAAATGAAATAAACCTTCTTAGTCTCAATAACTAAGCTCCTAAACTAATGTAAGTAACTCATTTTTACTACCTACTTGTTTTTTGATTATTTCCAAAATACTTACTTACCCACCTTACTTCAACTATTACCAGTTGAATAATGTGATTATCTACTTTTACTATTTGTTGTAATATAAATTATTTTTGTTGTTCTGGTTAGTTTATTCCATTACTTTGTATATCATTCCATCCTCTCATAGAATATAATGATTGTGACGGATGTAGGAGAACAAAAATAATGACAGTAAAGATCTGTCATTGTCAACTACATATGTGTGCCAATGTTCAAAAGTGAAAAATCAATTATCCCCTATTTTTCTACCCGTAAGGGTAGATAATTCCATTCGAAATCCAAATATTTTATTTATTTTATTTTATTCATATGTAATCTACAGAAAATACATTCCTTAATTTAAAAAATATAAAAAATTATTCCATTATATTAGCAGTTTCTGAGAGTGAATATTATCATTATACAATTTTTTAATATATGATTGATAAATGAAGAATATCTATTTATATATATACATATATACCCATACACATTATATGTATATAGTTATCAACTGAAGGAGAAGAGAAGAATCCAAATTAAATTAATCTAAATTAATTCCGACATTAGTTTGTAGAGAGGTGCGTTTTTACCTTGAATTGCATGTTTTCGTTTCGATTGGTTTGATTCATATGTAATCTTGAATATGCTTACTATCATTTTCAAGTTTACGATCTGTGATAACGTAAAAAGATTTCTGAAAACAGAAGGATTTTTGGATACTGTGGTGGGATCTAAATCATTTATAACTTTGCACAGTCTATAGAGAGGTGCATTTTTGCCAAGATTAGTGTAAGCTTTAGGGAGAGCGGATAGAGATGTGGTTCTGTGATTATAATTAGATTGCCAGTAAATTAATTTTCCTAAGAAATACGTGGAATTGATTTCATTATTGAGTAATTTGTACATAAACAGTGCAGAAGCAATTTCTCGCCTGTGCTCAAGTTTGATGAGATTAAATTATCTCAAAAGAGTCACGTAAGGTATATCACAGCAGTAAGTTCCTGTTTTTTTAAAGTAGAGATATCTGAGGAATTTTTTTTTTAATTTTTTCAAGTCCATTTTTGTATTTTTCATAGTACGGTGACCAGACGATAGAGGCGTATTCCAGAATGCTCCTGACGTTAAGTGTTGTATACCATTATCAATGTTTTTATATCCGTGAATCAACAGGAGTTCCTAATTACGAATCCTAATATCTTATACCCTCTATTGATTATTGTATTCACATGATGATTGAAATTGAGTTCTCTGTCAAAGTAAACACCTAGGTCTTTCACAACATTCTTATCAGCGAGAATATGGATGAATATGATCAATTATGAAGTATACCCTATCTAATAAAAAAAAAAACATCTAAATCGAAGAACACAGTACAAAGTTATGCCTGATAGAATCGGTTAACGGACCAGAACTCAGAGGGTGAGTGATCAATATCCTTCATTTTGCTACCTTAGGAGTGGATTTCATCTTTTATATTCAAATGGAACCAACTTCAAAGTACACCCTTACATTAAAAAAAATATATACGCGTCGACTAGAGAACCTCCTCCTTTTTGGTTTCGTCGGTTAAGAAGGGCTTGTTGCTCCAAGTTGGTAGGTGCAAGAGGGGGCAGGGGAAGGTTTTCGGTGTTGCTTTGGGGCTTCAAGCACGACCTAAAAAAAACGGGTCGGTGGCTGAGTTTCGTGCCCCGGCGCAGCTCCGGTACCACATACATGGCCAAAAAGAAAGCTGTAATTATTTAAATGTTAATTTCATTCGCAAATTACCAGTCTCTATTTGCGTCTCTGAGCAGGTCGGTTGAGGTTAGGCAAACAGCATTTACCGAAATTTAGTGGAATTTGACAAATAAATTAAATTGCTAAAAGATAGGCGAACTTATCAAAATACGTAGTCCGTATCGTACCTCACCGTGCCTTTTTATATTCAGTACCATACCATATCAAATCGTGTTTATTCATCCACTCAAAGCCATCCACTGATTCATTGTATACCAAAATTTCATATCGATAGAACCAATGGAAGTAGCTTAGAATCTTTCACCAATTTATCCTCATATCTCTTAGCCATCATCAGACTCTGATCACCATCTATCTATAACCTATTCATTGAGACCATTCCAATGAGCCCAAACACGATATCTCTGATGTAAGTTGGGTATCCTGCAGATTCCAGGTGATGCTGCGGCATCAGGTCAAGGTTACCATGTTCTCACAATATCATTGAAGTAACAGGATACCGAATTTCGAATCGATCAGACCTGTGGAAGTTGCTCACATCCCTTCATCAACTAGAAAAGAGCTGATGATATTCAAAGGGTTGAACAGATTTCCTTGAATCATAGCCAAGAACACCCCCCGATCAAGTCACCTTTTAAACAAAAAAACTAATTCAAAATTGGTTTATCCGAAGTTCCAACGTCCAACAGTTTCTGAGAAAAATAGGGGATTCGGTTTATTTCTGAACGTAACCCTAACCCAACCTCATCTGTTAACAAAGCAGAATAATGTACCATTCTCCATGCGATGAAATCCACTTCATTCGTTATAGAGACTGAGTTTCGTACCGAAAAAACCACACTATAGCTCGAAACAACATCAATATTCAATTACTCATTCCATAGTCGAATGAATTCAATAAATTAATTTTAATAGCTAATAATTTACACAAAATACTTGATGAATACGAAATTCCAGCGAAACCCCTGCATAATATTTCTGAACTATCGATATTATACTAATCGCCCCCACATTTGGGACAAAATTTCATTTTATCAAATTTAAATTTCTCGAACGCTAGAACTTTGCCGAAGTTTCACGCAAATAATTCAACGAGTATGGCTTTTCCCCATTTGAAGCTGAATGATAGACCTGTAACCAAAAGAACCCAGAGGAACATATCAATGAATGCTAGAAATGCATAATTAGCAAGTCAAAGGGTGCACAGCAACTCGCCGGAATCGAATCATGGATGCATGTTGAGCAACAGGAGGATATCCGTCGAACTACTACTTTCATATCCAAGACAAAAGGCTTGAAACTCGATTAGGTTAGTAAATCAATTCGAAATTGAAATACGCCAGTGGGAATTCCGTTTCTGTGAAACATGTGGAACTCACTTAGAGTATTTTACGCAATACTCGACAACAGTGAGAGTGGCACTATATTTAAACTATTAAATCGATATAACTTTTTACACATTTCAATTCATTGTATTTTTTTCATGAATATATTTTTTTTAATCATGATGCTCAACAATCATTGATGTCCACATTACCTATGTAGAACACAACCAATTCGAAGAGAAACTCTACCTCCAGAAACTTATAATCTTTATGGGTGATCTGGAGTATAGGAACATTACCCCAGAGCAGAATGCCACTGAGAAATCAAAGGAAACAGGGTCTACGCTATTCTGGAAATTAAGGATCGAAAATCAAACTGGATTCATCTAGTGAAAATTGGTGAAAACATTCTGAACAATAAAAATCATATCTGTCTGTGTGATATATCCATACATCGATATTTCAAGAGTAACCATTCTATTAGTTGGATCATTCAGTGCTTGAAATCACTAAAATGAAACTTTCTACTGCATTTTCCGGATTGCTAGAAGGGCGAGGTCATTTGCCGAATACCATTCAAACTCAAAAAACTCCAAAATTCTTTTTTTCTTTTCTTTCCATTAGGTGTTGTATCTGGAAGTTCAAAACGAGAAAAAGATGCCTTCCAATTTTCGATAGTTCAGGTGGAATCACATGTTCTTATTCTCAGCCTCTGAAAAAGCAAAAAATAAAATGAATCTTTTGAGCCTTAATAACTAAGCTCCTAAACTAATGTAAGTATAGTTTTCCCAATATCAATTGCAGAAGCATAAAAAAGTCTTGCGGCGAAATCCTGTGAGCAGCAGTGGCGGAGATAACTAATTTTATTTAGATACTTTAATATCCTAAAACGCATTTCGATCGGCACACACCAAGACCACAGACGCTACTGGTTTTTAATCTTTCAGAGCTATTAAAACACAAATATACCGCGTGATTCATGACCTCCCATCGTATAGACACACCTGCAAGCATTGTTGTCCGACTTGATTGGCCCAGACGAATCGGTTGTAGAACAGACAGCAGTCACTCAAGTCCACGTTGACCAGCGGGCTCTTTGTGCCGACAAAGACTGTATACAAGTAGTACAGATAATTTTTCGTTCCGGTTCTTCGCATATACGCTCGTGTTAGCGAAGTGAGTTTTTATTTGCTCCCTATAGAAACAGCTTCTGCAATTGATATTGGATGGACTATAACTGATTTTGAGTCGACGCCAAACAAACAAACAAGCAAATTAATTAAGTGCAGCGTAAATTGATCGCAGCGGGATGCGCGGAGGCGCACAGTGGGCCAGAATCCTGTATTAGCGGCGCGAAAATATAGGGTAAGTCTAGAAAGTTGATATACAAAATTCACGTACCTATAGAGGAAGGTAATTCGTTTATTGAGTTATTGCATAAAGGAATTGAGAAAAAATGTAAAGGTGGAAAAGGGAATACAAGAAATACGAACTTATACTTAGAAGTAAGTAGTAGTAGTGCCTTACTTATTGAAAGTAGACATAGTTTTCAAAACTGTGATTTTACGATACATGCTTATAAATTTATTATTAGAAACACAAAAACACATTATATGATATTTATACAGTGTGGCAACAAAATGTGAAGTATATTTATTCACTATCACTACTGATGTCATTAACAATATTTGGGGCATTTCATGGCAGAAGTAATGAGATTACTTCAGAGGGAAGAGCTGCACTTTTACGGCCACTACTGGTGCCATGCTAGAAATCAGTGGATCTGAAGACGCTAGTAAAGCATGCAACAAATCTTCATTTGTCTTATATCTCGACATTTTCTCGTATGTTGCTCGCGATATTGTCGAAAATATTTGTTTCGGGCTCCATTGCCTCTTCTGACAACTGTCCAATCGGAAGTGATGCCGAATTAATAACTTCTGCTCCATGGATCAGAATTTCATGTCCAGAAGTTGGCATATAAAAGCAGTTGTACAGATCCACGTGAAATATTGACGTTTCTTCAGCGTATTTATTGAACTTTTCAGTGTTTATGATATAACCGCACGACATAGTTCCTAGTTTAACTGAAATCCGATGTATCAAAGTAATATCAACTCCAGTTATTGAAGCAGCTAACTGAGGATCTGACAAGAATCTACGGGCAGTAATATCATCATTGAAATTTCCACTAACTTGTTTTGGACGGTCTACATCTAAGAACATCTTTTTAAATTCCTTCTGAACAAATGCTTTTCAGAGCTGAATTTTTTCTTTAACTTCGTTTGATCTCATCTGCCACTTTCCAGACGGTAATCAATGTGAATAATACACTCAAAAAATCTGATTCATCCTTGCAAAGTAGACAATACAAACTTATACATTTCTGGGTTCGGTAATTTCGTCGTTTTCAGTCGATTCATTGACTTTGGAATAGCTTCACAAATATAACACGACTGAGAAAAAGTTTCTGTTAGTGCGTTACGAATTTTTCCATCAACCAATGTGAACAACATCTCATTTGTTAATGTACGGAACTAATGTTGGAGATAATTGTTCGATTTGATTTTCAATGTGTGCAACTGCGCTTCGGGTTAACTGTGCAGTTTCTTTTTTAACTGAAAGTTTATTGGCATTCAAAATCTGGTACTCGGAGAGTTTACAGATGGCGCGTGCTCACAATCGAGTTACAACACCCATCTTCTGCACATGGTGGCTGGTTCCGGAGAACCCGTGCACGTAGGTCTCTTTACTTGGGCCCATTGTAAGCCCACATGATCTGAGAATCAGCTGGGCATGCCGATTTCTCTGACGAAACTCAACAGTTCAGCTGAATCTCTTTGACATCTTCTGGGTTCAGAATTATGCTACCTAGGTTGATCTCCCTCTGGTGCACCAGAGTGGGGCACTCAGTGAGGATGTGCGACGATGTCTCGTCATCTTCCAGGCACCGTCTACATAAGGGATCATCTGTGATCCCTTTGAGTTCCATGTGCCTGTTCACGTGATTGTGTCCCGTTAGGAGCCCAGTCACAGTCCTGATATCCCGTCTGTTGAGTGACAGGATCTCTCTTGACAGTTTCTTCGAGGGCTCCTCAATTGGGAGCTTCGATTGCCTCATGCATGGCGCCTTCCACGTTTTGATGAACTGCTTCTGCAGCAGTCCCTCCATGTTTGAGATAGCCATGCTATTGCGTATTCCCAAGATTGGTTCCGGTCCGACTGGAGTCTTTCCCGATCCAATCTTGGCTATTCTGTCTGCCTCTTCGTTCCCAGGAACACCTGTATGTCCTGGTACCCATATGAGGCTGACTTTCCTTGTTTTTTGCAAACTTTCTATGGCATTCCTACACTTGGACACCAATTTGGTTGTGATCTTGTTTGATCCTATCGCCATGATTGCTGCATTGGTGTGCGAGTAGATGAGAATAGGTCCTCGACTCCTGTTGTCGAGGCTTTCCTGAATGCAGGTGAGTATAGCATATACTTCGGCCTGGAACACTGAGGCGTATTTGTCTAGAGGAACTGAGATTTTTCTCTTTGTACCTTCCTTGTATACTCCTGCGTCGGACATTCTCCCAAGTTTTGATCCATCTGTATACCAGGATGATCCGTAGACAGGGGGTCTGCCGGGCGCAGCGTCTTTCCATTCATCACTCGTGGGGATGATGATTTTTGGCCCCTTTTCAAAAGTCAGAACCGGCGGGATGCTATCTCTTTCCATATTTCACAGTAAATTTTCAATCGTTTTGATTTCATCCCGATCAGAAGTATCCGAATTCAATATACATACTTACCTGTTTGTATGTTATATATTCTTATACCTATAGTCGATCAAGTGTTAGAAATGAAGCAGGCAAAATTGAAGAATGAGGAAAATTTATTATAAAAATATGTTGCAGGACAGACATCGAACTACATATCAATTACACAAGCACAGTCAGTTGTTTGACGTGTCTAGTGTCAGCCACTACATATCCACGTTTCCAACCACAACGTGGTTGGAATGTGGCTATCTGAGATCCAGGAACGTAGATCGGAACGTAGCGGCCAGCAAAAAATTGTTCCCGATTTCCGTAGCCACCGCGTGATAGAACCGTGTATATCACGTGACAGTGGTTGTGGTCAAACACCGCAAAGTATTCCAGAATCGTGGCCAATACGTTCGGTCCACTAAAAATGCTAATTGAGATGTGTCGTTGATGGACAATCGCTTGGTAGATTTTTGCAAAACTTCCTAACACTACCGTATGGATGATAATTGAAAATGAATGCCCGGCGAGGAAATATATGTGTGACATTGCTGTTCTGTTTATTTGAAAAGCTTATACAAAAAAATGTTGTATGCAATACGTACGCAAATGGCTTCAGCGGACATCGTCTTCACTTTCCGATTCATCCGCTAAAGCCTCACATTGCGTACTTATTCCTAATTCCACATGGTGAAAACAGAAAACGCATTCAATTTGACAAATTTTGTGTTAAATGAATCACAAACAAATTATAAATATTACAAAAAAAGTAGTTATGTTAAACCATCAAAAATGGGCTGTGATCAGAGAGTAGTCCGCACTAGTTTTTCTAAATGAATAGACGCAGTATCCAAGAGTGGAGAACAAAAGCATCCATCGTACAGTAAAAAATTTCGATAATTTTTTCCTGACAATTGCGGAATTGAGATACGCTGGTACGAGATGAAGCGACTGACATTGTGCCAGCTTATTCATTAAAAAAAAATCTACGGCACTGGCGCTGACATCGGAAACAGCCCCTGCAAATTCTGCGAATTATTATATTCCAATAGTGTCGTGTTTTTCCTTCCTTTAATACTCTCCTCTCGAGAACCTGTTTAATATTTATAAGCTAGGATTAATAAAAGAAGTCGTAGAGGCATGATACATAGCGGTACACTCGTATTCTCATACAAAAGATGTTGGAATTTACATATAAATCGCAATGAGTTTCCAACACGTTCCCGACATCGTTATCTGAATATACGATAGATCATTATCAGTATTCAGCTTTGCCGAAGATGTCCGTGAATTTTCTTGCAAGGAATTGATTATGTGTTTCGGGTGATAATGTAGTTATTATGGCATCCGTTTACGTGCCCGTCATGGTTATTTGATATACTCAGCATAGCTAACCCGGAGGTTTTCTGATACTCCAAACCGCAGTTGATGGAAAGTCTCGTTGAAAATATGAAGTATGTCCATTATGTTACATTCATATCCTCAGAAGTACAACAGGAAATGGACGACGTTCCGTGTTTCCATGTTTATTTGACGTTCTCTTATAGTCAGGGACGGGCCTATGGGGGATAGAAGGGAAGGTCCCCCCGCCACCCAATGTTAGACGAGTTGGCAAATTGGAAATTTGTCAAACTAAAAAAAAAATGTTTCATAGTAAAAAGTAGTTTTTTCTGATTTCAAACTAAGAATTTTCAATTGAAGCTAGGAATTTCCAACTTTAAAAACATAGAATTCCGACTTTGTGGTCGGAATCTTTTAGCCCGAGAATGGAATTTTCAGTTCAAACACAAAATTCCTAGTTTGTAGTCGGAATTTCAAAGTTTTAACTGTCAAATCAAAAAACTAAATTTCCAGTTCAAACTAGGAATTTCCAACTGCAAACTCAAACTTTCAGACTGATGAGTAGATAATTTAGAGTTTAATATCGAAAAAGAATTCCGAATTTTGAGTTGGATAGGACCTCGCACCGCATCAATGGGAAAATTGGCATTCGGTGAAGTTGCTCGAATTCTTCATGTATTGGAGAACTCGTGATGCTGATCAAATGTCTCCATTGCACTACCGCTCTGAATTCAACAGTTTAAATTATATAGGGTGCTAAAGATAACTTTTCCAAAATTTCAAATGAAGAGACTTTTTCGAATATATAAACCAAATCGAGTATGCATCGATTGTTCATACGGCAGATTGAATACGCTATAGAGAACAATGATTCCTGCACGTACAGACGATATACAGGGTGAGTCAAAGATATTATGGGCAAACAGAAACAATCACCGTATAGTGGATAAACTCTCTTCTCAAAACTTTATAATAATCACTGTACCATACCGATATGACAACGAACAAATGAATGAAGTTATTCATGAAAACAATTTAGCATTGCATTGTGACTTATTCCGAAGAAAATCTAATAATTTAAAAATCTTCGAATGCAACAACGTTTTAAGGAAGACAAACTATGGAAAAAATGGATATCATTTAAGCAACATAGGTAAATGGTTTTTGAGTAGATCAATTCTAAACTTTATAGAGAACAATTTCAAATTAAACCAAGAAATGACTACCAGTTATCTGAAAGAGGGAATACAGCTTCTCAATAAAAGTGTACCTGATAGTAACCTGAAAAACATGAACCAAGAGGGGATCACGACCAATTCAACAATAGACATTTACTCCAACCATAATTTGGATAATAGTGTTAATAATGAAAGTGAAGATTTTTTATTGAAAACCAGTTTTCCAAAGATGACATCATGATATCAATTCTTTCTCTCAACATAAAATCCGTTCGCAACAAAACCGATGAACTTTACATCTTACTTGAACAGCAAGATTTTCCACAATTTGTCCTTCTGACAGAGCATTGGCTGAAGCCTGATGAACCTCTCCATATTCCGGGGTACCATCTTCTGTCCAACTATTGTAGAACCAATTCCATACATGGTGGCACAGCTATATTTGCTTATAATTCATTACAGGAAATGTCGTTTGTTATAGCAGAGGAATATTATGATATGCGAGAAGAAAAACAATTTGAAATATCTATAGTACTATCAAAAAAACTAAATTAGTAATTGCTTGTATTTACAGGTCACCAGTGTCAGATATCCATATATTTCTAGATAAATTAGAACATTTCCTATCAAAGTTTCAATTGAACGCTAATATTATTATAGCTGGGGATTTTAATATCGACTACGAAGATGAATCCACAATCTGTACTCAAAGACTAAAAAACATCTTTGACTCTTTTGGCCTGGTCAATCATGTCAATTCACCAACTCGTATATCCCAATACTCAGCAACGATGATCGACTATTTCTGCACAAATTTCGAACATTCTTGTGTCTCTTGTTCAATCATGCCCTCAAATTTCTGACCATGAGGCTGTATATAGTAAAACAAAACTCAATTTGCAAAAATAAAAATAAAAACTCACTTTGGTAGAATTTACTCCACCAAAAATTACAATAGGTTTCATCACTTAAGCTCATGTACTGATTGGGAGAGTGTGTTGTTAGTAGAGAAGCCGTTTGAGGTATTCTATAAAATTCTTGTGGAACATTTTGAGACCGCGTTTCCCAAACAAAAAATTAACAAAAAAAAAAACGGAAACCTTGGATCACTAAGGGAATACGAACTTCTTCAAAAAATATGAGATCTCTTCATCAAATCAGAAAGTTTACTAACAATTAATTTTTTGACTGTTACTTCAATAACTATAGGAAAGTTTATAGAAAGGTAATCAGGGCTGCAAAGGACTTGTATTATAGAAACAGAATTACTGAAGCTGACAACAAAGCTAAAGAAAGCTGGTCAATTATCAACGAACTCAGAGGAAAAAATATGTACGCAAACACAACAAATACATCCTTGAATCCGGACCTTCTAAACAGCTATTTCTGCTCCATCTCTAAAACACTCAGTCAAAACATTGTACCTCCTCACGATCCCCTAGAATATCTCAGTGATATCTATGTAGACAGTACCTTCTCATTATACACCACCAATATAAATGAATTGAAAGAAGTGATTGGAAACATAAAAAATAAGAAAGCATCTGGCATTGATGAAATTTCTATTAAAATTTTCGAAAGTCTTCCTGAGACTGCGCTCAATGTTCTTGTTAAACTGATAAACAACTCCTTTGCACAAGGAACATTTCCATCGTTTCTCAAAACCTCGGTTGTTATTCCTCTCCATAAAGGTGGCAACAAAGAAGATCCGGCAAACTTTAGGCCTATATCGCTCATTCCAACCTTAGCAAAAATAATTGAGAAACTGGTAAAAAAAAGAATGATGGAATTTTTGAACAGAAACAGGATATTGAGTGCACATCAGCATGGCTTTCAAAATTTTAAGAGTACAAGCAACGCTATATCAACAGTATTGCAAATGGTGTATAATTAAATCAACAATGGGGAAGCCACTGCAGCAGTGCTTTGTGACTTATCCAAAGCTTTCGACTGTGTCAATCACAGTATTTTGCTTCGGAAACTCACAAGATATAGTTTTAGGGACAACAGTCATATTTGGATTAGATCATACCTTTCTGATAGAAAACAATTCGTAAAAATGTCGTCTAACTCGGACGTTGGAGAGATAAATTGTGGAGTACCTCAAGGCTCTGTATTAGGTCCTATTTTGTTTCTATTATATATCAATGACTTGACCAACATATCGATTTCAGGAAGCTTTACCTTATTTGCTGACGATACCACATTATTGTGGCATGACAAGGACAAAAACAGATTGCATAACAGAATGTGCCAAGACATACAAAAAATGAAGAACTGGTGTGACTCAAATCTTTTATCATTGAATACCAGCAAAACAAATATATTAGCATACAAGTGTAATATACCTTATATCCCCCTCGACAATAATCTAATAAAAGAAAACTCCACTTTGAAATTCTTGGGAGTGTCTCTAAGGAACTGGGGTTTGCTGCAGCGAAGGTGGTGTACTATGCCTTAATAGACTCTCATCTAAGGTATGGTATACCCTTTTGGGGTGTCTGCAGTAAACAACTTATGCAATCGGTTTTTGTCTTGCAGAAAAGGGCTATTAGGTACTTATGTAAAGCGAAATGGCGGGATTCATGTAAACCCCTTTTTCGAGAACATAGAATCCTTACGGTTATTTCAATATTCATTTTGGAAACCGTATCGATTATACATAAAAATAGGGAGAACTATGAATCCACAGCCACATACCACACAAGGCGGTCAATGAACTGAATCTACTAATTCCAAAAACATGTTTTGTTCAAAACTCGTTGATATATAATGGAATCAGGATGTACAATAAACTTCCCAATGAAATCAAAGAGACTTCTTTTATCATATTCAGAAATAAATGTAAAAAACTATTAAGTGATAAAGCCTATTATGACCTACAAGAATATTTTGATGATGCCCTGTAATTTATAATGTGTAGTATTTACGATTGTACTGTGTGAAAAACATAATTCTAATCGTTAGTCTAGTTCTTGTCCTGTAACCTTTGTATATGTATATGTGTGTATATGTGTATATATGTGTATATATATATATATATGTATATATATGTATGTATATATGTATATATATATATATGTATATATATTTTATATTTTAATTCAATTATTGTCACATTTTATATTTCATGTTTATATTAGTATTATTATTTATGACATTGTGTTTGTATCAAGAATTCTATTCTTAAAACAATAAGCATATTATATTATTATTAGAAAAATTTTCAGTGATTTCCAAAAAATTGAGCGGTGTCGTCGCAAAAGATCAGCACAGGATTCAGCTAATTGGCAGAAATCGAAAAATAGTCATTTGTCTAATCAAGTTGAAGGTACATCAAATAGTCGTCAGGTGAGTCATACACGCAGTGTATGTACAAGATGCGGAGAAATTCATAAATTCAAGTGACCAGCACAAAATGTCCTAGTAGTCAACGTCCTTCCTGCCACTGGAGCTTTTTTGAAGGATCCAGACTCCATGAGCCGCTGAAAAAGGTTTCTGAATGTCTGGTGATTCGGTGCTCTATGATTGGGGAATCTTTCAATATAAATACGTCTAGCCTCGTAGCAATTTCCATCGACAAGATCGTAGACGTAAATCATATTAGCCATTTCGCTTTCCGTGTATGCTGTCATTCGGAAAAGATTGGAACACAAATACAGAAAACAACTTCACTGTCACAAGAACGAATTGAAATGACGTGACAAGTACTCACCTGAATGTTATTTATTTAAACCGGAAAAGAGTCCAAAAAAACTATGTAACAAAAAACAAGTCTAATTTTTTGACTACATTCAAGTGTTGAATGTAGAAGACCATTGAATGAAAGATGACAAATGCATTAGCGTATCTTTTCCGATATTTACTACTTAGAGGCGACTTACCAGCCCCACGGAAATAATTGAAATGCATCGATTATTTCAAATCCCAATAACTCGAAAACAGTTGCTCACAGCGACCTCTACCAAGAAAATATTTTTTTACATAAAAATGTTAGAAAAATCGATTTTGCCACTAGAAAACGTGATACAGGTATGTACAAAAAAGTGATGACATTTCAAATGACTGAAAAGACATGTAGATGGCGCCACCCCCACGAAAGAGACAAACTAACATCAAATTTGATTTTGTCTTTGAAAAATATTCGAATATCACAATTATTTTGAAATGTATTTACAAAAAATAAAAATAAAAATTCCTGCATCTCAGAAACGAATTACTTGCAGACATATGTTTATGGGAACTATTATCCTTATTTAGAAATCCAACATGCTCTTAAATTTTCAACACGTACTCAAGAAACACCCTGTATATGTTCAAATGAAAATTCTCACAGATATTCATGGGAAATTATTGATGTCGCTCACGTATTTGCTAATAATAGGTTGAAATTAGCCCATATGACACTCTGTCGGCGATGTCATAATAATTCGGTGGCCGTAGCCCGACAATCGCTTGTCTGATTTGTAAATACTTCCACGATGATCCTGTGTAGCATCACGATACTAAAGCTAGCCACAAACCCACAAACATCTGAATAAACCATTGTATAGCACCACCTACTAGCTTTATATGATTTGTTACGAGAAGCGAGAAGGGTCATGCGTGACACAAATGGTCCGACGTTATTCATCAAAGTTGTTTGCTGATACTTTTTTTGATGGAGCATGTGAAATCGTGATATATTGGGGGTGTTCACGATCAGAATAATGTATGAAGGTCTACTCCATACGTGGTATTGGTCAAGGGTCATTCGAGAGAAAGTCATGTGATTCGCCTCAATACGCGTGTGTGTTAGTTTCAAATTCATATCAGGGAGGTACACTTGGAAATAACTTTCAAGACAGAATGACATTTAGATTAGATTCTTCATTACTTTTTCCTTTGGGGGAGTCCTGGAGATTTGACCATACAAGAGAGTTGAACGATCTCATATAATTCGTTCAAATTACGTGCCAAATGCGTTGTCATCATGTCCTGAACCGCAGAACATCGAATGTGCTCAGAGTGAATATATATAATTTTGTTTATTCCATCGCTACTTATGTATATAGGGTGATTCAAAAGTACTTTGACAAACTTCAGGAACTGTAACAAGCTTGGGGGAGATGAAAAATTGTGTTAGAAAACGAAGCCAGTGACGAATTTTAGAGAAAATTATTATAAGAAAAACTGTATGTTCCAGTAAGCATGAATACTTCCAATAGGCAGGAGAACACCAGAAACCAGGTATTTCAAGCGCTGAACTAAATACAGTGCAACATAACAGGTCCAGACACTCATAGTATTTATTTGATCATTTGTGTCCATCAATTTGGACTTTTGTTTTGTTTTGTTTGTTTTATTTTCACAGATTGTCCATAACATTCAAACGGTAATTCACCAAATATTTATCATACACAAGAGAGTTTACTATTTTTCATCACTTTTTTTTGTAAGATGAGTTATATTTCGCAGGGTAGATCAATTTTAAGGATTAATTTCAATAAAAACAACTATTTGACAATTTTTCTGCATTCCTTATTTATCTGTTGAACATCTAACCACATTTCTCCCCACAAAACAGTATATTTGACATCTTGTTTTGCGCCAAGTTGGCACTACCTAGTGAACCGACTGCTGATGATAGAGATGACTCATTCTTCATAGGCGTACCGACTGAGCTGGGATAAGGCAAAGAAACAGTGTTGAAAAAGAGTAAGATAACATAGCCGGAATTTAAATTTTGTTATGATAGGTATTCAATTTTAAAATATTAAAAAGAGAGGGAAATCAATGGAACAAATTACCAATTATAAATAAATAATAAAGTACCCATCATAATAATGTATATATATATATATATATATATATATCATATGTCTTGAATCCTTGGTATATTTATATTGGGGGTTTATTGGGCTTTGGATTATTGGTAAATTATGAAGACGTTTCGTCCTCGGCCGAGGACTTCTACAATTTATTCTGTAAATAATAGAGGCCATTTTTGGTTTGTTTGTTTTGTAAATGTGAACAATATACATAAACATGAAATTATTCTATTTGGTACGTACCTAGGCAAATAAAATGGGGGAGTGAAGTGTTGTAGTTCACATGCATTATGTGAATCGTTGTTTGTTTTTCATTTTTTCATTTTCATTGTTTGAAATGTTGAAATACTTCATATTGCTTTTCTGTCGTTCTCGTATGGGAGACAGCGCATGTGAAGCAGCCGGAAGTTACTGATTTGACAGTGTGATGTGCCAGTTTCTGTTTCCAAACCCGAAATAACAGAAACTCAAAAACGTCTTTTAGTTGAATGAAGGCAGTTCAATCCTAGTGTTCATTTGGGATAGATCGAAATAGTATAATTCTTTATAAATATTAGTACTAACGCTATCTCTGAGAAATATTCTGGAGTCCTTAATATTGATATTGTAAAGTAACTAATGAAATGAAGTTCTCGGGAGTTTTTGTCATTCATAACTAGAGCTTGATTAAATTCCATTCGTTTGTCAACAAGCTCAAATCTTTATCTCATTTCTTCTAATTACTAATAAAGAGAAAAAAAAACTGAGAATACATTTTTCGATGAAAGAATCGAAACGAATTATTATATTCGGTCCGGTAAAGATATGCAACCACTGATTCAACTCGGCGGGCGAAATTCTGTCAAGTCGGCAAAATACACGAGAAGCTAGAATAGACTTCGGCCAAGTTCCCCATCGTCAGGGGAATTTTGTGACCAATGAAATTGCCAATCTGAGCGTGGCTTGGATTTTGAATGAAGGAACAAAAAGGTTTTACGGAGAGTCGAGTAGGGGAACGGGTCGTTAACAAGTCGGGTTGCGGGCTTGATAGCTTTCACACCCGGGCCGCCACTTTTGGCGGAGGACCAATGCTTTTTGGTTAATTTTTGGCTTTGCCAAAAAAGGGTCGATTTTCAGGCCCATACGCGAAGAGACCGTTTTTGGGCCAGCTAGTTATCGAAGATATTTTCTTCGAGATACTGGTTCACGGGAGAAACGTCAGGAATAAATATGTTGAAATTTCCTTAGACAGTTCAGATGGCTATACAGAGTGTTATGTAATGAGTGTTCGATATTTTACAGGACGATTCCTCAGTTATTTATAAGGTGGAAAGTTCAAATAAGCATGGGTCCGCAAGGCCTTCATGTTTTATATACAGGGTGTTACAAATTTATTCTTATTTTGGTTTTTCGAATAATTTTCAAAACGATGTCGATATTTGGATGAAAATTGGTATTTGGGGATTTCTCAATATGAGAAATTTAAATTTGATCTTAGTTTGGCCCTTATATATATATATATGTATACATTAAGTACACCCCTCCCTCACCCCCCGCACCACCATCCCATCCTTTATGAATGCCTCCTTACACAATTGCAAGATTAAAGATTTTTCAATTGGTTTTATTAAAATCTTCCATGTGTATACTATGTAATAATATATATACATTATATTTTTCTCGTAAAATTGTTTTTTACCGCTTTCTCAGTTGTTTGAACAACCCTCAGAAGTTAATGAAAACTTGTACGAGTTAAAATCACGGGGACCTTACCTTTTATAGTGGGATCCGAAACCACTCTTGGGACCTTGAAAAAATTTTTCACCAGCTGCGGGATTCGAACCCGAGCCGGGTGGAAACAGTCGACACAAGACCAACGTTGTTGCCACTGAGCCACAAGCCCCGTATATATAGGGGTGCTTCAGTTTTGGGCAACATTTTTTTTCTTCAAGTCCCGCCTGAAAATCTTGTAATTTATAGAAAAATAAAATTTTTGAGCATATTGCGAACCCTTAACTCGAATTTCAACCCACTGCTAGAGAATTTTGAATTTTATCCATTATAATAGCATCAAAAAATGATTTTTTATACGTTTTTCCATCCGCTCACCCAGAATTTTGACTCATGGGCCCTTGTTATAGGTATAATTTCCTAAAAAAAAAGCTCATTGCGTCGAGTTTGTAACTTCAACGAGTTCGACAAAAAATGTAATTTAAGCTGAATTTTCATAAAAATAGCAAAGAATCGCGTTTATTTGCTGAACTATTGAAGATAGAAAGAAAATTTGTAGGGGGGTTCATGCCCTACATTTTTGTTAAGAGATATTTCTTCGTATCTCTCATAGTTTAGCTGTTAGAGCCACTTAAAACTTAAAATTAACGAAAAAATAAATCAATTTTTTCCAATAAAAACTAATTTATAAAATCCAAGTTAAAAAATTGAATGAAATTTTTTTTTGTCATTGTATTTTTTGAAATTGTATGGCAGCAAAAATGTTTTAAATCAGTAATTTCACAACGATTACTACTTTTTGGAGTTCGACACTCAAAAAAAAAAATTACACAATTTTCACAGATAGATTATTTATGTTAGACTTTATATTTATGTACTGCTCACTCATTATAATTTTTTCTATCAACTCTTTCAGTAATACGTATTGTTTATGCTTGTGATCTATACTATGATAATGTTTAGGAAAGAGCCTGTTTAGATTAGATAACGACATGTAATTTATTGAAATATGTTTTCAAACAATTTTTTAGAAGACTCAATTAATGATCAAAGAAAAGTTAAAAACTTAAATGACATTTTTCGTCGAACCCATTGGAGTTACAAACTCGACGCAATGGACTTTTCTGTAGGAAATTATACCTATAACAAAAATCCATGAGTCAAAATTCCCAAAAAAAATTTTTTCTGGGTGAGCGGAAGGAAAAACGTATAAAAAAGCATTTTTTAATTATTATTTCTCTAGCAGTGGGTTAAAATTCGAATTAAGGGTTCGCAATATGCTCAAAAATTTTGTTTTTCTATAAATTACAAGATTTTCAGGCGGGATTTGAAGAAAAAAAATGTTGCCCAAAAATGAATCACCCTAATATATATATATATATATATATATATATATATATATATATATATATATATATATATATATATATATATATATATATATATATATATATATATATATATATATATATATATATAAATATATATTTATATTTTTTTTTTTTTTCGGGTTGTCGATCAGGTTATCTGCGCTCTTTTGCAACTTTTCCTTGGGTTCGCGCAATAGTCCTATTGAGGATAGTTGCCGAATATTTTCTTTCTGTGTGTTCGTTTGTCGAAAGCTACTTGAGTGTCGTGACCTCATATTTCAGATACACCTCGTACATATATGAAATATGATATGTCACAATTGACAAATAGTTCAATAGATCTGTCAAGTACGTTATCAAGGGTTTATTGTCTAATTAACATATATTACTTTGGTGGCTTTGGGGGGCTGTAGGGGGTCTGGGGTTGAAAATGGAGGGTTGTGTCCATTGAGACTTTTGATCAGCATACCGAATACTATCTTTTTGCAGAGTTTCAGCGAATTTAGCTGAGAGCCATTTTCCATAAGGATTTTGCGGGGTCTTTTGCTTCGTCGGTAAACAGGATTTGATTTTCAAATGAAGGATTTTGAATAATTGGAGAAATGCATGTGTTTGTCAAAAAGTGAAACAATTTTTTTTTTGTTATTTAAGATAGAAACATTTCAATCGCTAACTTTCAAATAACAATAAACAACGG
Organism: Gonioctena quinquepunctata; assembly: GCA_018342105.1. NCBI lineage: Eukaryota > Metazoa > Arthropoda > Insecta > Coleoptera > Chrysomelidae > Gonioctena > Gonioctena quinquepunctata. The sequence continues at coordinate 64,549 of JAFIRS010002704.1, forward strand.
AAGACTAGATATAAATCCTGAACAAAATCACAATAAATGTTCGAAATATCCACCTCCTGCCTGTATGCACGCATCCGATCTTCTTCTCATTGATTCGCGCACTCTTCGGAAAATTCCTGGAGTGTTTTGAATCGTTCTACAAGAGTTAATTATTCGATTACTCAATTCTTCTTCATTTTGGATAGGTGTCTGGTGAATTAAATATTTTAGATGTCCCCACAGGAAACAATCCAAACTGTTAAGGTCTGGTGACCTATGGGGCCATGGTTGAGGCCCTCCCCGACCTATACAACGGTTGTCGAAAGTTTGATCTGAAAATTCTCGTGCTTGGATGCTAAAATGTGCCGGGGCACCGTCATGCATAAACCACATTCCATTTCGTAGTCTAAGCGGCTAATCTTACAGTAAAGGCAAATCTCCTTCAAGAAAATGACGATATCTCTCTCCGTTTAATCTTCCCGGAATGAAGAATGGACCTATAAAATAATCTCCAAGGATTCCTGCCCACACGTTGAGAGAGAACTGTTCTTGAAAATGTGATTCCTGTATCGCGTGGGGGTTTTCCTCTGACCACAAATTATTGTTGCGAAAATTGCGTCTAGCGTTGCGTGAGAAATTTGCTTCGTCGGTAAACAGGATTTGATTTTCCAATGAAGGATTTTGAATAATTGGAGAAACCAACGACAGAAGTTGATACGTAACGGAAAGTCACGAGGGAGTAGTGCCTGAACTCTGTGGATATGGTAGGGATATAACAAATTATCAATTAAAATTTTCCATACTAGAACATGAGAAATGTTCAACGTCAGCGCTATTTTTCTGGAGCTTGTTTCCGGGTGTTCTCCTACCAGAGTAGGAACTGCTTCCTCGGTTTCTGGGGTTCTTACCGTTCGATGTGCACTCGACAGATGACTAGCTTTCTCAAAACTTCTGTTTTCCTTAACCGAGCATGAATTCTTGAAAACGTTTTTGAAGTAGGAGTTGTGAGGTTCGGATAACGCTCCTGATACAAACGTCTAGCTCATATGCATTTCCGTATGTAAAATGTATGTCAGCATACTCTACATTGGTGAAGTTTACCATTTTTCAACAAATAATCACAATAATAATAAATAAAATCATTTAAATATGCGTCAAGATAAAATTGGGATTAACTTACTAGCCCACTTGAAACTTTTATTTTCAAAGAGTTCGCGAATCAATTAGAAGAAGATTGGATGCATCGAATGATTCAAATTGAAATATCTCGAAAATGGCTGTTGTAGTGACTTTTGAAAAGCATACCTTTTTCACGTTAAAATGATAGAGGAATCGATTTTTCTTCTAGAAAATGTGATACATACCTGCACGCAAAGTTGTGACTCCCCAAAAGAGACAAAGACTTGTAGGCGGCTCCTCCTACAATTAAGGGCCAAACTAAGATCAAATTTGAATTTCTCACATTGAAAAATCTCCAAATATAAATTTTCTTCCAAATATAGACATTATTTTGATAATTATTAACGAAAAACCAAAAAAAAATAACATCTTGTATATCAAAAATGAAGGCTTTGCGGACCCATGCTTATATGAACTTTTCACCTTATAAATAACTGAAGATTCGTCATGTAAAATATCGGATTCTTATTACATAACACCCTGTATTGAAGTATAAAATTTACTGAGTGTCGACAGAGTGGTGCGAGAAATTTGGGAATTCTATTTGGAAAATGGGATACCGGAGACAGCAATTAGTCTACTAAGTGCGGAGCTTTTTGGAAAGGCAATTTAACGCTTGCTTTTATTTAATTGTTTGGGGTGAACCACATGTACAGAAACTATAATGATAAATTTATTCACCACAGAATTTTTCTCACAATAATGCATTCAATACAACAGCAATCCAACAAAGGGGTAAATAAATACAAAATCCCAAAAAGGTAAACCTGCGCATGGGTAATTTGAAAATGTTTATCATCTATGTGATCCTGCTACTGTTCGTACTCCAAAATATAAATAATAATAATGGTAATAATATAATAAAATAATAGTAAATAATAATAATTATGACTGTTTTTTTACACGCAGACACTGACATAATTTCTATCACACACACACAAACACACCCAGAAATCTAAGCTAAGGTATAAACAAGTTAGTGAGATGAGTTTTTAAAATGAATGAATATCAAGGCATCAGAATGCGATTGATATTTCTAGTTATTTTTCATATCGATTTGTTTCTCAATTGTATATCTAGGTGTTTGCAGAATCCAGGTCTTGAGTTTAGACTTGAAAAGAGTGATGGAGTTTAAATTTTTGAAGAGAGGAGGTAAGTTATTGTATAGTCTAGGAGCAAGAAATGCGTGGCACCTTTGACCAATAGTTTTGGACGTTCTTGGGACTGTCACGGCTACTATTTTGAATCGTGTGTTATGAGGATGGCATACTTTTTGACTAAGCATTTGATTTTTCCTCTGATATATCATAAGGGTGGGATTTTTTTTTGACGAATGTCCATTATTCCACTTTCGATGTACAGATCATTGCTTGGATGAGTGTAACCTCTCCGTAAAATGATTTTCAATATCCACTTCTGCATTACTGCGAAGTTTTTCAGATGACAGTTCATAATATCACCCCAAGCAATGATGCCATACATCAAATGGGTATGTATCAGGGCAAAATACATAATTTTGAGGTGTTGTATATCGAAGTACTTTCTAAGATACTTAAATTTTACCAGGAAGTAGCGGAGTTTTCTTACGACTATATTAATATGCTCATTCCACTTCAAGTGTCTATCTATTATGATGCCTAAGTATTTAACTGTCCGAGCACTGTTCAACGTTAATATTTGATCGTTGTATGGAATATCAATACTACTGAATTCCGGTAAGTTTGGATCGTAACTAAACTATTCATATTGATGCAAATGCATGAAAAGTTATTGAAGTAGGGAAATATCGGTGAATATGAAATACGAGGTTTTACGGGAAGTACGGATTCTATTTGGTTTACATAAGGAACAAGTTAACAGAAGAAATGAAAGTACTAGCTCTTTTGACGATGATTGATATTTTGAAATTTATAGCTGTATTCTTTTTCTAAAGCTGGATATGATATTATTTTTCCATTTTATTTCATCGATATTATTAATCGACGAATTTGTAATGGTGTTATATTTTTTCATGTTTTTCATTCAATAGAAGTATTAAAGTTATCTTGTGTATTATTTGAAACTATAGTTAAGGAAAAGATCATTTGAATTCCATATGAGAGTCATTTTAATTGAGAGGCGCAAAGTCATTCAAGTTTTGTTCTCACTTGAAGAAAAGTCATTCGAGACAAAAGACAAAAAGTACTATTTTATTCATATTGAAAAGAAAAGTTATTGAAAAAAAGACCTCACATATCAAGCCGAAGGCACGACGGACTAATGGTGACCCAAAATAACAGTGCCTTACATTCCAGTATAGAAACACTCTATCAAAATTGGTGTTGTGTAGAAAAATCTAATTTTTCTGCATATACCCTGGTGACAACAGCTGCCCTTATAATATGTAGATATTATATGTATAAACATTTTTGGAAAAAAAGAGTGGGACTATACTTTACCCGAGGAATTGAGATAATATAAGTAAGTATGGGAAATTTCATTATGATATCTAATGGGGGTACCAATTTATTTCAAGTTCGTACATTTTTGCGATATATTTTCGGTAGGAAAAATATAGAAATTATTTATCATATTTATATAAAACAAAGAAATGTCCATCAGATCCAATTCATCTTTGTACAAATGGTGATATCGGCGAAATGTTTTTTTTTATTTTCTTCTCTTGAAGAAATTAAAATAAAACAGAGAACGGTTTTAAAGACTCTTGTTTTCCGTGACAGAGATCAATGTTAATTCAATAGTTTTTTCATTAATCGAAAATCCACTTCGTTACACAACACGAAAAAACACATATACATGAAAAATAGGAAATAGAAAAAAATACATGAAATACATGCCTACGAAGTTGCGGGCATCAGCTAGTTCAAAATTTTTCTATTTTCATACGGAATGGCGAGTCAACAGACAGCTTCCCACTTACTGAGCTGCACGAAAAAAAACCAACAAATTAGGCACAAATGTCGACTATGTCGTTAATATGTTATGGACGACAAAACTAAACTTATATCACAGTTGAGATTGTCTTTCTAATTCGATTATGTCGAGATGCTTATCAGGTTGCTTTTACGACCGAATGGAAAAACAACGACGACCAGGAATTAATTGTTATCCAAAATTCGCCTCGGATGTGATTTGAAACTCTCATATCGACGAAAAAGTATCAATATTATCATTTTTATGTAGCACACAATTGAAAGATTCAAGACATCTATACAGTGGTGAGATATGGAGAAACTTTGTGCTGATGATTCTGGATACAAAAAGAAAACGGTTACGCGCGTTACATGAGTACAGTTCGAATGGAAAAATTCTAGAGAATAGGGGCAATTATATGGGATTTTATTTTCCATTTTCCGCAAATTTAGAGTTCATGAACAGTTTTTGCTTTAAAAATAATGCAAAATGTTGTTAACAATTTTTTCCTATCGATCGGATACATCAGACAAATTCGTAATTTTTTCAAAAAATTACAAAAAGTTAAGGTAATTCTCAATATTCCGAAAAATATTATATGAAAAAGCTATTTTTTTTTCCGGTTTTCTACCCTCCTACCAAATATGAACCATTTTCATTTTTTTCGCGTTTTCTTTACCCTACAATTTTTCGTCCAACTTAAATTTCGTAAATTCTGCTGGAAAGTTTTTTTCTGTTTAAAAATGATTCTCATTGGATATTTCAAAGAAAATACAAATAAGCTAAAAAATATGTCATACTTGGTGCAAAATGGCTCTATTTCTGGATTTTCTGATCCATTTCCAAATCAATAGACCCAAAGTTCTTGCTAATTCAATCTCCAAAAATTATTCGCCGAAGTAACACTTACAAATTATTCGAGTTGCTCTTGGTATGCTGTGAAAAAAGTATATGTAGTGATAGAAAAAGAGACACCAAGGTACAATGAGCTAAATCTAGTTATAAGGCGATTCAAATGATAATAACTGTATATACAGGGTTATTCACTATAAATTACCACCCCCTATCATCGTTATTATTGCCTATAGAAAAAAAGTTAAATGTTAAAGTTTTGTGGTTATGATTGAATTTTGATAAAATGCTATCAAAAATACAGTAGCGTGCAGATTTCAGGGGATATTTTTTTTTAATGAGACACCCTGTATATTATTGAATTTTTGGAATTATTTTTTTCCTGATTTCAAAAATATACCATATATTACCCCTATCTCATACTATTTTTGAGTTATTGAACGTCGAATAACTTAGACTCATTGTTACTGTAAATACCTATCCTATAAAGGTTAACATTTTTAAAGTAGGCTATGAAAATGACAACTATATTATATTTGTTTAGAAACATTTCTTTAATGGAATAATCAAAATGGTTTACAGTGAGAAAGAAAAAGTTCAAATATATACTTGTTATACAGGGTGTCCCTGGACTTCCTCTTTTCCTTTCGGGAATGTATAGATGAGGTCGAAATATCATCAGTACTTCATATAACTTTTGTTCCTAAAAGCCTTCGTTACCAAGTTACGGGCCCTCAAAGTTACAAAATGAAAAATGTTTTTCTTTGATAACTTTCAACGTGAATATTCAAAATCATCTAAATTTTGGTGATTGACTACACAAATGAATTCGTTCGATGAGCTTTCGTGCAGGAGTCAGTTGTTTTGTAATGACTGGGATTTGTCGAAATGTTTTAACAAAACAAGGCTACCTGGACCTGTGAAGCCATACGAAGCGACCCTGGCATGCTATTTCAAGTGCAGAGAGGGTGTTTGTGCCGACTAAGAAAATGTATTGAGAGAGACGGGGGTCATATCGAGCAGTTATTGTAGCGGATTCTGCATTTCTGTTTGCTCTTGAGGCTTGCGATTGATTATTTACACCATGAGTTTTGTAACGTAAACGTGTTTGCATGATAAACATTCGTTATGATCATTGTACCCATCATTTCTATTTTCATTACAAATTAATCTTTTCGAATAATGGTAGACATCTCAGGTTGGATGTCGTCGAACAAAAATGCATTTTTATCAAAAATCGTTGCTCCGATCGATTTTCCACACCAGTACTTTTATTCAGGAAATTGTCCAAGTAACCTTGTTTTGTTAAAACATATTGACAAATCCTAGTCATTTCAAAGTTTTGGAGTGTGGACCATCGGGGGTAGTCCGTTCCTGACTTTGTAGCAAAACAACTGACTCCTGCATGGAAGCTCATCGAAGGAATTCATTTGTTTAGTCAATCACCAAAATTTAGATGATTTTGAATATTCACTTTGAAAGTTATCAAAGAAAAACATTTTTCATTTTGTAACTTTGAGGGCCCGTAACTTGGTAACGAAGGCTTTTAGAAACAAAAGTTGATGAAGTACTGGTGATATTTTGACCCCATCTATACATTCCCGAGAAAAAGAGGAAGTCCAGGGACACCCTGTATACAAAACAACAAAAATAAACGTGCAGCAAAAAGTGCATTTAGGGTGTTATATCCGAATCATCCAACACCGTCAGAAAATACTTTCAAAAATATTTACCAAAAAGTGAATCATACCTTCAGTTTCAGTAGAAAAAACCGTGTAGTTCAAGAAAACCGGGAAGAACAGCAAGATATACTGCTTCATTTCGAAGTCAAGCCTATCCTTATCAATTTGCAAATAGACTTTTGTGAAACATTGTATTATTTTTTAGAAAATTCTGAATATAGTAAAAAAAATTAGGTATTTTTTTCCAAAATCCAAGGTACTTTCAAAAACAACAACTACAAACCAGTTTTAACAGAGACTCATAAGAGAAAAAGGCTGGAATTTTGCCAACAGATGATTCAAAATTTGAATGAAGATCCCGATTATCTAACTAAAATATTATGGACTGATGAGTCATCCTTTTCTACGGCAGGAGTTTTGAATAGGAAAAATCAAAGGTTGTGGGAAAAAAATGTGCGGTCGGGACACCCCCGTCAGGAACGAAGTTCCTTTACGCTGCTTGCGGTAGGTGTTGACTGGTAGAAATCGTCACGTAATACCAAACAACACTATGATAATGTTTATTTACATACAAAGACAAAAGTACAATAGAGTGTATAATGGAGGTAATGTAAATAAACAGTGAATATCACAGAAGCTTTAGTTCCTAGGGAACCATCGCTTGTACGTGATTTCAGGTGATTTTATGTTGTATAATTAATAGACATAAATGAAAATTAGTAATAAAAAATAATTTGAAAAAGAATAGAATAAACATAATTTGTGATGAAATGATTGTAATTATAAATATAAATAGCAGATGAAGTGCTATGAGCAAACGTGTAATTACATAGGTGTATATATTTATATACAAATCCAGATTTACATAATACTCTAAGTATTAATTGAAGTTATGAAATGAAATGCATAAAGCACACACAAAGTCGTCTTCACAAAAGGTTCAATATAAATTGAAACAATTGGTAGACCGACAGGCGAAAAACAACCACTTTCCTAGCAAATACCACGCAGAACGTTGAATGATATTCACCTGACAGTCCATGCAAACTTCCATATAAATGGATATTGTTCGCAAATGTTTTTTTCTGATATTATCAAGAAAGCCATACATATTATCAGAAGGTGGAAAAACTCAAAGTCTTTTCACCTAGTTCAATCTAAATTAAAACAATTGGTAGACTACAAGCGGAAAACAACTACTTTCCTGGCAAATACCACTTGAACTTGGTGAAGAAACTTTGAGTTTTTCCACTTTCTGATAATATACTTCGCTTGTATGTCTTTCTTGATAATGTACACGACCGGCCTATCTCATAGGAGAATAGTTTTCGCAGTGTTTTTTTCTGTCACTAAATACCGCCATTTCAAAATTGAAATGCGTACCTACTGGTGATTAGGCTTGGTCCTGTTTTCATTTGTGTTGGGAACATAATCAAGTTTATCGGAAAGAAACATTTGCTATAAATTTTTATTGGATACAGAAGTTGGCATAGATTTTCAGGCGGATATCATTGAATGTTCTGCGTGGTATTTGCCAGGAAAGTAGTTTACCGATTTTAGTCTACCAATTGTTTTAATTTATATTATATAAAGGGACTCTCTAAGTTTTTCCTCTTTCCATATATATATATATATATATATATATATATATTTATATATATATATATATATATATTTTCTTTTCTTAATTTCTTGACCACATATGTTTTTATTCTTTGTTTTCTCGGAATAAGGGCCTCAGTCAGTCTATATATTTTTTATTTCATTCGACGTTTCGACATTGTTTATGTCATCTTCACTTTAAAATAATGTAAAACATGTAAAAGTTAAAAACATAATACGTTACATAACATCAAATTTAAATGAAATAAAAAATATATAGACTGACTAAGGCCCTTATTCCGAGAAAATAAAGAATATATATATATATATATATATATATACATAGAAGAAGGGTAGTCTCGTGACTGGACTAGTTGAAAATAACTATGAATTTGAAATAAACTTTGTAGAAAGGATATTCCTTGAGGTTGCAGTCAAAATAATGGCCTATGAGAAAAGAAAAACTCTTTCTTATTTAGTCAAGCTTTCGAAAATGTTTATTTTCATTATCAAGACAAGCTGTGGAGAAAAAAGAACCGGTAGGAATTTAACAGGTCGCATAGCATCTCATAAGAGTGATTGCAAAATAAAAAAAAAACAGTTGTGCATTAGCTGAACATAATATAAATTCTAATCATTTTAGTAATTTCAACAACCCTTCCATTTTAGCAGTAGAGAAGAACTTCCACAAAAGGAATTTCCTAGAAATGGTTTTCATAAAAAATGAACCAATCAGCATGAATAAACGATCTGATATTTCCAACCTTAGTGTCATTTACAATTACTTGTTGAAACTTGATTCCAATTGAATTTTAAAAACTGCTTAGTATTTTTTTATTTTTTCTCTCATTTAACAATTTTTGTCATATAAATTGGTACTATTCCTTTTGTCTTGTGGACAAAACTCATGGTTCTCCCTTGACTGTTCATTTTTGGACAGATGACATTTGACACTTGACACTTCATGTCATGTATTACTTGTCATCCACCATTTTCCTTTTTCAGTCATGCTTCAACCATGTGGTAATTATTGTGCTTGTCAAATTTTAAAGTGTTTAAATTAAGTATCTAAAACAATATGTGCGAGTGCCATTGTTTAATTTTTATATATATTACTAGTAGTGGTTCATAGTGATATGATTTTGAAAAGTTCCATAAGTTTTTTTTTTCTTGTCTTGATAATGAAAATAAACATTTTCTTGACTAAATAAGAAAGAGTTTTTCTTTTCTCATAGGCCATTATTTTGACTGCAACCTCAAGGAATATCCTTTCTACAAAGTTTATTTCAAATTCATAGTTATATATATATATATATATATACATATATATATATATATATATATATATATTATAAAAATTATCACAAATTTTTACATTTTTTCTTCAGAGTACTAGTCATTCGTTTTTTAATATTTCAATCGTGTTCCAATCGGATCAGATTTCGGTTAATCAACTTTCCCTGGCAATCAATAGAATAGATTACACAATGAAAATATTCCATCATAGTTTCCGATATATAACTCTAGTGTCTGGCAAACTGTAAAACCCAATTATAGCGTCTAGGCAGTTCTAATGATATCATGGACGAAATTCCATCTCGAGTTATTTGAAAGCACATTTTGTCATGTGATGCTCTTAGGTGATAGTTCTTGTAACTAGACATACTCAAAGCATCTTCTAATTATCCTCGCAATGAGGAAAGCGTGATATGGCAATGTGATCTTATTTTCTCTGCGAACGTCCAATAAATTAAGCTTCAGTTTCAAATACTAAAAATTGGGAACTGAGGCTAAGAAATCATAATCATGATCACATTTTATCATTGATTTCATAGATAGCTAGATTTATTGTTCTTAAAAAGTATTCACAGTCCTTATAAGAGTTTGGGTGGTTCTTGAGTGAGATGAAAAATTATTCGAGATAACAGAAGTACCAATAAAGCAGATATACCTGGAAGAGAGAAGTAATGATAACTATCATTCATTGATGATAAGTGAGCGTAGTTTAAGGATCGCTGAAATAAAGTTCACTATTATAGGCCAGTAGATATAGACAATCAATTAACATTAATTCCAATAGTTTTCAAACTTCAATGGTATGTTAGTGCATCAATGAAAACAAACTATAAAACATTGTTTTAATTGCAAAAAACGTTTTAATGCGTTATTATTGCACTGAAAATTATGCAAAAGTTCTGCAAACTAGGCATACCTATAGTAATGGTGTTTTACAACATGCATTAAGTTTCCAACCTTGTAAAAGTTACGGAACCTTGTTTTCTGTCATTTTTTAAAGTTTTTCATAATAATTTGTTTAAAAAAATTACAGAAGTTCTGCAAAATGGATAAGTGAAGGGAAAAAAAGTTTAAAATATCCACGTACATTTGCAACCATTTCTGAAAAACGCATAATTTTTTTTTTTTATTGGTGCCCCTTTTTACCCATTTAAAGCACGCCTCAGCGTGTTTAAATCGAACTTTAAAAAACGCGCGTTTTTTAAAGGTAACCATGACAACATCAACAAATCGAGAAACGTGAAGTCTAAATGAAAAATTTTTGATTATTGATCTGACAGGAGTACCTTGTAACGTCAGATGAAATATTACTAACAATTCGTTCATTTATATGTGCTCCTCCATCCATTTGATGAACTTTTCATATTCTTTTTTATATATATCACTGGATTTTCGCGGTATTAACCGCGATTCTGTCTCACTATTCAAAAAATCGATATTAGAATCATTCATTTTTGAGCTCTGGTGACAACAAATATTGATCTTTGGTAACAAATTGCAAATGAATGTTTTTCTCATTTCCATGACAACGAAAGGTATACTGATGTCACATCACGAATTCAACCTTCTTGCATTATTAGTTCTTATTTCTATTTTTTTGTCAGTAATAATACAAGTATATATGATTTCAAAGTGCACCAATAAAAAAAAATAACGTAAAGTATTCGTGGATAACTGGTCTTAAAAACACTTGCTCTATTTCGAGCACTCCGGCTGCGCCGTCGTGCTCGAAAAATCGCGCGTGTTTTAAAGCCCTTTTTATCCACTTATACTTTAATATACTATATCAAACTTTTTTATGGACGCTCCCATTTTCAATACACACAAGCATTGAAATAATTAGAAAAGTGTTTTATTGTGGTTGCAAATAAAGAGAATAGTGGTCTTAGTGGATATTTCACTTTGCAACCTCATACGAAAAACGGAACATATTTATCCACCAATAATTTCTTTTGCATTTTTACAACTTCTGAAATAATTGCAAAAGTTATGCAAATTGCAATTAAAATAACGACTAATTTTTTACGTGAAGCAAGAGATTTGCAACCGTCATTGTTCAACGGAACAGTTTTTTTTATAATTTGGTCATAAAATGCAAACATTGTGCAAATGATTTTAAGATAAATACTTGATTATCCATCGCGTGTATCTGATATATTTTGTACTGGTTGATTGAAATTGCATCCAAAGAATAATACGGTTACGTAGTTAACAATCAAAAATTTTGAAACTAATTATTGATCTCAGAAGCAATCACTGTTTTCGACTAATCAGCGAAAAGAATTTAATATCATATTTTAGAATGCAACAATCGAAAGAATACAAAATTTTGCTAAATTCTGCTAAAAGACTATTTATTGGAAGACATACATTTTTTTTAAAGCAATTTATTTAAATTCACTTGTCATAACATGACTTTATAGCAATCGACGAGATTTTCAAATGAATAATCGATGCTGTATGGAAGGAAGGATATCAAAACGTTATCGATTGTATATCTCGCAAGTACATAATTTTCATCATCAAACAGAAACCTTGCTGTTAAATAGAAATTTATGAGATTGATATTACATCTCAAATTTAATTATTACAGCTATGTATTTCTAGAATTGAATAAAATTATAATTTACCTATCTACTCGACTTTCTTACTCCAATTGCGGTTTCACTGAAAAATTCTATTGAATCCGAATGGAGAACTGAAATGTTATCGACACGTAAGAATCATTTCCTTGATTCATAAAATTTTTGAAAATAAAGAGGGAAAAACATGTTGGTAGGCAATTCTATTTCAGTTGTAGCTCCAGGACTATTAGATGAATGTGCATTGTTTTTGGTTAGTTGAATAGTTGATTGTCATAAAAATGCCATTGTCAGTCTTCTTGTTATTCTGGTAATAAATCATGTTACTAAACTGCTGTGCATTCATTACTCTATGAACAGAACACTGTGACGTAACACAGTTGTAGGTTAATGGTACTAATGTACGAATGTTTTTAAAATCTCAATATTTCATAAATTTTTTAATGAATCAAGAGAAATATGAAAATGGTCATGAGATTCTCGATCCTCCATCAAACATACTCAATAGTATTTTTTCATGCATATTCCTAATTGTAATATGATGTTTTGAATTCATATCGAAAACGTTAGCTTTCAACATTGAATTATTTCACCTACCGTTGACGATCTTCTTGGTCGATAGTTAACTTGGTAATGAATGTCATTTATTAGGTATATAAAAATCTTTATTATTCAGATAACACAAGTGTTGCAAAAATAAATATTTTTTCAATTCCTAATGTTCCGCATTGTAACATAGTTTGCAAATTATTATACTGCCACCAATTGGTGAAATGAGTTGTCTACCCGATTCGCAAACTTTTTGCTTTTTTTTGTCGAGTACAAGTACGAAAATATTTTTCTTTTGATTTTACCCTCATTTTCGTGTTGCAGACGAAGTTGCAAATTAATGAAACCATTGTACGTTGGGACATCTCCACTTGCAACCATTATTTGAAACTTTTGTAATAATTCCAATACTTATTTCAATAAAAAAAAAACAATTTAATGAAAAAATATATTTTCCGATTGACGCAAGAGGTTCCAAATTAAAACTCTTGTCGAGAACATTATTTTAGTTATTTTTTCGAGTTTGCAGAACTTTGCAAATTTTTCCGCGCTAATTAATAATGTGAAAATTCATTAAATCCTGATTTTCAACATCTTCCGTTCAGAAAAAGGGGTTGCAAAATCAGACTACATATCATATGAAAGTCCTCTTCACTCTACTGAAGTTTTGAAACTTTTGTAATTATTATAAAATTTTGGGAAAATCATATCTATCCCTACTGGCCTATTAGGCCAATCAATAGAATAGAATAGAATTTATTTCTCAAATACATACATGTTTAAATACACAAAAATATACTATTTTATATGAAATGATTTTCATGTATGCTAAAAGCTCATGTAGCTATTGAGAAGTGTAGTTCATTTTGCGTTGTTTTTCTACATATAAACAATTACAAATATGTATAATTAGTAATCGCTGTTATCGTATTATAAGGTAATTAAGACAATATCTCACAATAAATAAATATACAAAAGAACATATTTTGGTAACGTAAAGACAAGTAAGTAATAACAGAAACTAGAGAAAATAGAAAAAAAAAGAATATATAAACAATTCATAAAAAATGTGTGGGCCTATTCCCAATATTAAAAGGATGCATATATAAATAGTTTTGATGAAATAATGACTAGTGAATTTTATTATTAAAAGAAAGAAAAAAGAATGTTTATCATACTAAAAACGATTTATATGTGGTCATTGAAGAATTCTCTAATATCGTAATAAACATGGGTATGAAAAAATTGTTTGACCTTATTTTCAAAAATATTTAGAGGAATGATTCCTTTTATTGAGGACGGTAGGTGATTGAATGTTTTTATTGCCATAAATAAGGGACCTTTTCTGTTCACTGTATAACTGAATTGTGGTGAAATATACTTGTTTTTGTTACGAGTGTTATAGTTATGGATATCCGTGAATTGTTCGAAATCATGTTTTTTTTTAGCTACTAAGGAAAGACGATATAGATACAGATTTGTGATTGTGAGTATTTTCAGTCCTTCAAAATGACTCCTACAGAATTCAGTTCGTTTAATCCCGCAAATGGCTCCGAGAGCTCTTTTTTGTATTATGAATGTGCTGTTGATATCTACTGAGTGTCCCCAAAATTCTATACCAAATTGGACTAAGCTGTAGAAATAAGTGTAATATAGTGTAATTGCTGTTTCTTTACCAATGTTTTTTCTTATGGTAGATATTGCGAAGTTTTTTGTTTAGGTTATGAATATGTTGTTTCCAATCTAACTTTCCGTCAATTGAATTCCAAGAAATTTTACATTTGTTGTCCCTTGCATTTCTCCATAAACTGTTTCGATATTGGATTTGGTTTTATCATTATTTGGATGGAAGGTTATACTATATGTTTTATCTGTATTAACACATAACTTATTTGGGGAGAACCAGTGCATTATTTCGTAAGTTGTTGGAATGACGACACCGACAAATCTTCAATGTTATCGCTTGAGTCTATTACACTCGTGTCGTCAGCAAATAGGCAGAATTCCACACACGGAAAATTAGTAACTAAGTCATTGATGTATATCAAGAATAATATCGGACCCGAATCGATCCCCGGGGAACACCATATGAAGTTTTCCGTTATTAAGAGTGATATTGTTTTATTTGTTAATTACAATTATGTGTTATTCGGATAAGGATTTCGCGATCTGATAGATAAAGATTCGAACCAATTGTTCGCAATCTCGTATGCCATAGAATTCCAATTCCTGTAGTAAAATAGAGTGATCAACACAATCAGACCTTTAGATAGATCGCAAAACGTAACTAGTGGAATCTGTTTATTTTCAATTCTGATGTTAAGTTTGTTTAGAGATCGTATGTAGCATCCAAGAATTCGTAGAATGTCGTGTTTATCTAGGAACTAATTTTTCTTTTACAACACTTTCAAAATTTCTTTAAGGAGATGGCAGCAGTGATATGGGACGGTAATTTTTGGGTGTTCTTTATCACCCTTTTTGAACAATGGCTTAATTACTTTTTTTTAAATGTTTGGGAACAACCAGACTTTATAGATAAGTTAACGAGGCATGTTAATGGTATTTTGAGGATGTCAGCATTTTTTTTTCAATTGTGATTTTTATGTTGTCATGGCCGGTAGACTTTCTTTAGTTGTTTAAGGTTATTTCTTTGTCGGATTCAGTTATTGGTTCAAAGAAAACAGAATTTGGATGGAAAATTTTCACATTTTTTAGGTAATTGTCGTGGATTTGGTGTTGTTTGATTTCATATCCATTGTGTTTTACAACATTAAGGAAAGTATCAAGAAATGAATTTGCGACGTCTTCTGGGTCATCAATAATTTCCTTGTTTACTTTCAGTTTTATGTTATCTGGTATATTGAATAATTTTTTCAATTTATATTTGTATTGATTATTTCCCAAGTGGTTTTTATTTTTACATTCAGACTCATTGACGATTTCAATAATCTGTTGTTGTTTAGCCTGGTTAATCAAATTTTGAGCAGGTAACAGTACTTTTAACATATTTCAAAAAAAGTTATATCATTTGTAAATCTCTTCAGGTAAAGGAGGCAACGCTTATTTTCACAAGATGTTCTGATTCCGTTAGTTAGCCACCCGCGATTGTTCTGTTTGGGTCTACATTTAATTTTTCTGACGGGGAAAGCTGATTCAAAGCAACAGAGGAGAGTTTCATGAAATTGTTCGAAAGCTGTGTTGATTTCTGTAAGATCAAAAAGGATCCGAGGCATTCAATAACTCTCTGAATTTGTTTTCGTTTGTAGGATTGAATATTCTTTTATGTATACTTGCTTCTTGATCTGTTGATAGGGCGTTATTTTTTAGCAATATAATCTGACGTATGATATGCCAGTCCGTAGAAGTCATTTTGGATGTTAACAATTTCATCTTCATCGACATTCGTTATTATATTATCTATGATCGTCTCTGAATTACATGTTATCCTAGTGGGAGTGGTTATAGTTATGTGGAGGTTGAATATTCCTAGAAGGGAGATAAATTCTTTCTTGTTATCGTTATTGATTTTAAGATCTATATTGAAATCTCCGCAAATTATAATTTTATGATTGAGATACTGATTGTTCAGTTCGGTGTCAAAAAAAACATTCAACTTACCAATTGGCGCTCTATATATACGAAGTATGATCATTTTATTAATTTTATCCATCGCAGCTGTGAATTCAATGTATTTTTCCACACACGCGGTTTTCAAATTGTCTATTTTTTCGACAATAACATTATCATGTGAGAAAATTATACCACCTCCGTGTACGTACATGGATCTAGAGAAATGAGATACTGCGTTGTAATTAGTAATGTTTATTGTATCGGTTTCACCAGTTTTCAGCCAACTTTCCGAAAAACACAAAATGTCTACTCTTTGTCCCTTTCCTTCGCATTCCAGTAAAAAACTCGTGATATCTTCTATTTTATTTCGAATACGCTGGATGTTTTGATGCATAATAGTGATTATGCCTTCTGGTCGTTTTTTGACGTGCTTCTCAGGTTTGGGCTCGGTGTTATCTGATTTTCCGTCACGTGTTGCTTTTGTGGTGGCTCTGATGGTCTCGGAAAAATTTCCCCTGTCTTGAACATCCACGTGAGTTCCCAGTCTTCAATGGTGTGGTTTTTACCATTTATAATAAGTTTGTCGCTTTTGATAAACGATTTTTTTCCTTGTTTTTGGGCTAGAATTTGGTAGGGACGTAGTTTTTTCTTATTTTCTGAGTCACTCTTGGAGAGAAAAGATGTCACTGAATAATTGGTATTTATCAATTTCTTGCCATTTCTGAGAATGTTTTCTCTTACCTTGAAACTTAGAAGTTTCAGAAGTACAGGTCTTTTACCGTTATTGTCACGCCCTATTCTCCGAGTCACTTTGATATCTTCTTTTTCTATTGGTATCATCATTTTTGTTTTGATGATGCAGTACTTTCCAGCTTCACTTGATCTTCATATTCTTCTTCATTTATTCCGAAGAATACTATATAATTTTGTATGGAGTAGTAATTCAAGAACATTTATTTGTTTGTGAAGTGTATTCACTTCGGTTATCAGTTGTTCGTTTTCTTGCTTGAGTTTATTTACATCGGCTTTCATAGTTTTGCTCGTCACTCATTTGCACAACGGTTTTTAATATGATGTCGACTTTTTGTTCTAGAGTTAATGAGTTTATGTTTTCCATTTTCTTATTAATAGCAAACTATTGCAGATCGTGAAATATACGTGTTACCACTAAGAACTCTATGTACTTGTTATCACTATGAACTCTCGAACTGAACTGAGATTTTCTGCTCTATTGATTCTGTGATAAAAATATTACCAGGAAACCGACTGTGCCAACATACGAAAGACGGTTCGTAGTTATATCCTCTTATGCTCCCTACTCCAACTGTCATTGCTAAATTTCCCTAGCATTTTTAGTGGACGGAACGTAGTGGCTACGATTCTGGAAAACTTTGAGGTGTTTGATCACAACCACTGCCACGTAATATGCACGGTTATATCACGCGGCGGCTACCAAAATGGGGAACACTTTTTTGGTAGCCGCTATACGTTCCGATCTACGTTTCAGGATCTCAGTTGGACACATTCCAAGCACGTTGTGGTCACCTGGAAAAACGTGGATATGTAGTGGCCGACACTAGACACGTTGAACAACTAACTGCGCTTGTGTAATTGATATGTAGCTCGATCTCTGTCCTGCAACATATTTTTTAACCGACGAAACCAAAAAGGAGGAGGTATATTTTTTTTTTATTAGATAGGATTTACCTGATAGTTGATCCGTCGAAATAATTACATTCTATGAAAAGATGGGATTATATACAAAGTGATGGAATCAACTAACCGGAACTTTAAAAAATATAACAATAAATAGTTAAAGTAGATAATCATATTATGTACAGTTGAAAGTTGAAGTGAGCTGGTAACTAAGTAGTCAAAAATTTAGTAGGTAGTAATTAGTAGACTTCAGCCACAAAAAAATCAAAAATAAAAACTTTTTAACAATAAATTAAACCGACGAAAAATAAACTGAAAAGCAAAAAATAAAATAACCCTTCTTAGATTTGATGATAATTGAGCTCCTAAACTAATGTGAGTAACTAATTTTGAGTCGGCACCAAAGAAACTAGCAACTGAATTAGGTAAAGCGTAAAATGATGGCAGCGAGATGCACGGATGCGTTTTGATTACTTCTTTCAAAGTAATATTGTTCTTCGATAATTGTTTGTTTGGCGCCGACTCAAAATTAGTTTTTTACGTTAGTTTAGGAGCTCAGTTATCATTGAGACTAAGAAGGTTTCTTTTATTTTCTGCTTTTCAGTTGATTTTTTCACCGCTTCAATTTTTTGTGAAAAAGTTCCATGCTGGATATTTGATTTAACAGGAAATGCTTACGTAAAAGTCTTATACCCAGTTATGTTTTTCACACACCAATTCATATGGTTTTTCGTCAAGAAAGGCCATAGCATCTGCACAACGAATTTGGATCAAACAAAAACTGGGGAACAAATATTTCAAATTGGATCTCATCAATGTCAAGATGAAATGGTTAAATCAGAAACTTACATTCATTTTACACAAAATCTTATGGGATATCTCATATTCTGGTTTGTTAGATTATGTGGAAGACCAAGGTGAAACAAATTCAACATACTAACAAATGAACTTAACAATTTGAGTTCTGAACAATGCAGTCGTGATTGTTCTGTTCATTCGAAGAAAGCATTTTCTAATCACATATTCCATTCTGAGTTTTGAATCTTTCCTCCGCAATTTTCACTGAAGAGGAACGAACCCTCCTAAACAAAGGTTTGAACTACAAAATGCCCAAACATAACAATTCTACCGATTATAAATATTAGCCGCAAAATGAAAGATATTGATCGTTCACCCTCTTAATTTTGGTCCGTTAACCGATTCTATCAGGCATCACTTTGTATTGGGTTTTCCGATTCGGATGATTCTTTTTTTATTAGGAAGGGTATACCTCATAGTTGATTATATTCTGATTTGGAATGAAATGATCCACCCCTATGGGTAGAAAAATAGGGGATGATTAATTTTTCACTTGTGAACTTTGGCACACATATGTAGTTGACATTGACAGACCCTCCTACATCCGTCAAAATGATTACATTCTATGAAAGGATGGAATCATATACAAGTGATGAAATCAACTGCCTACGTAAATTTGAAAATGCTAATTTATATTATTTAAAATACAAATAGTGAAATATGAAAATCATATTATTTAATAGTCTAAGTGTAAGTAAGCTAGGTAAGTAAGTATTTTGGGAGTAATAAAAAATTAAGTAGGCAGTGTTGAAAGGAAACATTCTCATGAATATTGATAGAAAGATTTTTTTCTGTGAATTGAAAAAATCCACGATTAAAATGAAGTTATTTTGTGAATGTCAACAGAAAACAACTACTCCGGCTAAAGCCACGCTGGACATTGAACTACACATCAGATATTCTGAAAAGGCCCTAACGAAAGAAAATCTGAAATTTGTCCTTCGATTCCATTAGTAGTTATTATTATTTAGTCTTAATTACTCCTACATGGAATGAAATGATCCACCCCTATGGGTAGAAAAATAGGGGATGATTGATTTTTCACTTGTGAACTTTGGCACACATATGTAGTTGACATTGACAGACCCTCCTACATCCGTCAAAATGATTACATTCTATGAAAGGATGGAATCATATACAAAGTGATGAAATCAACTGACCAGAACTTTCAAAATTAATTTATATTATATAACAATAAATAGTGAAAATAGAAAATCATATTATTTAATAGTTAATAGTTGAAGTAAGCTAGGTAAGTATTTTGGGAGTAATCAAAAATTAAGTAGGTAGTGTTGAAAAGGGAAACATTCTCAATTGAATATTGACAGAAAGATTTTTCTGTGAATTGAAAAATCCACGATTAAAATGAAGTTATTTTTTGTGAATGTCTAACAGAAAACAACTACTTCCCCGGCTAAAGCCACGCTGGACATTGAACTACATCTGATAGATATTCTGAAGAGGCCCTAACGCAAAAGAAAAAATCTGAAATTGAAAATTTGCATTTTCATTCAGATAGTTATTCGATTTTCTATTCCAGTCTTAATTGAGAACTCATAAAGATGAAGGAGGCAAAGAAGAATGTTTTCCAAAAGAGAGTACTCGGCAGAAATCATTCATAACATTGACGCAGGAGAGACATCGCATTCACTAGGTCTTCAATACATTTTTGTCGACGAAAATCTATTTCACGCTTCCACGATCATCAGGAAGACCGGAAGAAATGGGAAACACATTTTCAAGAAGCAATCTCACTTTGCAAAGATGGAAAAAGTTAGAATCATTTCTTTTGGAGAGCACTTTGAAATTAGTGTTTTCTGACATTAAAACCTGTCATGGGGTATGATAGATTGATTTGTTGAAAATATAAACAGGATGTTCATAAGATAGTGACTAAGGTTTATCTTTCAGTCGCAGATGATTCCACATCTGATTTTATGAACATCCTGTTTATATTTTCAACAAATCTAAGTAGGTAGTAATTAGTAGATTTCAGCAACAAAAAATTGAAAAATAAAAACTTTTTTACAAAAAATTAAACCGATGAATAAATCAACTGAAAAGCAAAAACTAAATTAAATCTTCTTAGTCTAAATTAAGCTCCTAAACTAATGTGAGTAACTGATTTTGAGTCGGCGCCAAACAAACTAGCAATTGAATTAGGTAAAGCGTAAAAAGAAGGCAGCGAGATGCACGGCTGCGTTTTGATTACTTCTTCCAAAGTAATATAATGATCTTCGATGATTGTTTGTTGGGCGCCAACTCAAAATCAGTTAATCACATTAGTTTAGGAGCTCAATTATCATTCAGACTAAGAAGGTTTATTTTATTTTTTGCTTTTCAGTTGATTTTTTCGTCGTTTAATTTTTTGTAAAAAAGTTTTTATATAATAAATGTTCCCGTTCTTCTATTTTGCCTGATTCATTTCTAACACTCTATTTACTATAGGTATCAGAATGTATAACATACAAACACGTAAGTTAGTATATTGAATTTGGATACTTCTGATCGGACTAAAATTGGCCGTTGGTGATAGATTTGCGCATGCCCGCGATCTCCTCTAATGTCACTGACATTTATGAAAAGATCAAAGTAGGCTGATTATAAAATGAAGAATGGTAGTAACTAACAGTCTGTTTATGACTATCAATGACACTTCAATTACATATCTTCAATCATGACAAGAAACAAGTTATTTGCACTAAGTGCGGCCGTCAATTGAAGTTTCAAAACTTTGATAACGGTAATTACTTTATTGTCAGAGTTCTTTTTTTATTAACAGCAAATACTGCACTTTAGTGCTCGTAAGTGAAAAATATATTGCTGCAATCAAAATAGTGTCGAGTGCACTAGTGCATTTGGACTCTTTTTCTCGGTGTAGAAGCTCTAGAGTAATAATTTCGAATAGTTCAGAAAATAAATCCACTTACAATAGAAAGCTTTAAAAAAAGTTCGAAAATTTGAGAAATGTCATGTTAGAGGAAAAGTAGTGGAGGAGCTGATCCAGGTCCTCAGCGCGCCTCTGTTTTTCAACCGACGAAACCAAAAAGGATGAGGTTCTCTAGTCGACCCGTATATTTTTTTTCCATCATTTTTTTTTATGTATGATCACGCATAACTTTTTACTGAGGCGTCCGATTCCGATAATTCTTTTTTCAGTGGATAGGGTGTACTTCGAAGGTGGTCCCATTTGAATTTAAAAGATGAAATCCACCCTAAGGGTAGCAACATGAAGGATATTGATCACTCACCCTCTGAATTCTGGTCCGTTAACCGATTCTATCAGCCATAACTTTGTACTGGGTTCTTCGATTTGGATGATTCTTTTTAATAGATAGGTTACCTATTTCGATTTCGAATGGAATTATATACCCTTACGGATAGAAAAATAGGGGATAATTGATTTTTCACTTATGAACATTGGCACACACATACGTAATTGACAATGACAGATCGCTACTGACATTATTTCCAGATCCGTCAAAACCATTATATTCTGTGAGAGGATGGAATGATATACAAAGTAATGAAATAAACTAACCAGATCAACAAAAATAATTTCTATTACAACAAATAGTAAAAGTAGATAATCATATTGTTTAACTGGTAATAGTTGAAGTAAGGTGGGTAAGTAAGTATTTTGGAAGTAATCAAAAAACAAGTAGGTAGTAATTAATAATTTTACTCCATAAAAATTAAAAAAATAAACTTTTAACATAAAATTAAACCGACGAAATACGGAATGGAAGTAAAATAAAATAAACCTTCTTAGTTTCAGTAATGAGCTCCTAAACTAATGTAAGTAACTAATTTGAGTCGGCGCCAAACAAACAATCAACGAACATCATTGAATTACTTCAAAAAATTATGCAGAATGTCACCGCGCAACTCGATGCCATCATTTTACGCTATATCTAATTCGATATCTTGTTTGTTTGGCGCCGACTCAAAATTAGTTACTTACATTAGTTTAGAGCTTATAACTAGACTAAGAAGGTTTATTTTATTTTCTTTTCAGTTCCGATATTTCGTCGGTTTCATTTTTGTTAAAAGTTTTATTATGACACGCAGAATTTACAGACATCTGATTTAGATTATTCTTTTTTAGTGAAGAGGGTATATCTCAAAGATGGTCCCATTTGAATTTGAAAAAAATCCACCCTTAAGGGTGAAAAAATAGGGGATGATTGACCTGTCAACCGATTTTGTTGAAACACATATGTAGTTCTGATAACACTACACATAATGAGGACCTGAAGTTAATCTGATGATGGAGAGGGATCTCCTTACCGGTTTACAGCAGCTACCTCGTGTTTAGGGTAATTATAGTATCTAACAGTTGAAACTTGTCAGGTAGGTAAGTTGGTATTTCAAAAGTAATCAGAAATTAGGTATTAGTAATTTAGATTTTGGCCACAAATAAATAAAAATTATAACTTTTTAAAAAAAATTAAACTGAAGAAAGGAAACTGAAAACAAAACTAAAATGAACCTTTTTAGTCTAATACTAAGCTCCTAAAGTAATGTTAGTTACTGATTTTGAGTTGGCGCCAAATAAACAATCGTTAAATCACTCTAAAGAAATAATCAAAGCAAAATAACATAGAAATGCAACTTAAAATCTCCAGCAATAAACAATAACATTCCAAAAATACGCTCTCCGCAAGACCACTTGCAACAATCCCCACGTGTGTGCCGGGAATGTTCGGCAATTCCCTGCGAAGGGACGCGCCGCACCGCGCATCCCGCTGCAATTATTTTACGCTTTACGTGAATTTGCTTGTTTGTTCAATTGGCGCCGACTCAAAATTATTTACATTAGTTTAGGAGCTGAGTTATTTTATTGTTCGCTTTTCAGTTTCTATTTTCGTTGATTTAATTTTTTGTCAATTTTTCTTATCTTTGTTGTCAAATAAACTTCAACAAACGTATTTTACATCCTTTGAGTATATAAAGAATGGGTGTCAACAGTTATTCGGTGTGCCTTTGAAGACATTACGATTCAGTGTAGATTTTGATATTGCTGTTCATAAAGCAATATGGGAAGCATTTCCAGTAACCAATATTATAGGATATCGATTCTACTTCTACAGTCTTGGTTCAGAAAAATCTGGAAATTGGGTTTTTCGGTTGAGTACCAGGAGAATAATGGCGAGGAAACTGAAGTGGGTACATTTTTGCATATATTTTTGATCTACTATTTTCAAAACCAGTAGATGTCGATTACTGTTTTGCAATTGTTTTTTTTTAATTCAAACCGAATCACTGGATACGTTTCGCCATTATTTGGTTGATAACTAAGTCAAGATTCTACCTTTCCTCCCTTAATTTGGTCGGAACACTCATTAAGTAGAACGAAAAATGCCTGCGAATCCTCCCATAATCAAATAATCAGTCATTTTATAGTCCTCATCCGAATATTAATCAGTTTCTAAGAGTTATTTTGGAATTTCAATTATATACATATATAAAAATCAACAGCATTAACAGACCATATAAATTATACAATAAGAAATATTTGATTAGAAAAATATTCAAACTAACATTTTCAAGACTTGTCCCAAAACAAAATAATAGATTTTGTACATTCCTGTATTTCTGTTGTAAAATTTCCGCATACATTCTTATAATTTGTAAAAAATTCTCAATAAAAATGAATTCCACATGCTTTTAAATTCGTTTTTCTTATTGAATTATTCCTTAAATATTAGTAGAGCCGACAACACTGTTTGTTATTTCATAGCATCCTCAGATAATATATTTTTTGCTTGCGGAGCGATCCAGACCTAAAATGCCTAAAAACCCTGGTGTATTCACTGATTCAATTTTGTTTAGAATTTTTGGGAAAAAACAAATGGATGGCGTTAAATTCGCTTAGAACTTCATTAGTAGATGGCGCGGTTGAGAACGTTTGTGTCACGCTAAATGGCAAACTTCAAACCTATGAAATTTTATTTTTCTGTCAACATTACATTATTGCATATTTTTATGCAAAAAATTGTGAATTGATCGTTTATAGAGATCATAGTTCTACGAACAAGATCCCACCACAGAACGGTTGGCGCGAAAATGATCGTTTATAGAGATCATAGTTCTACGAACAAGATCCCACCACAGAACAGTTGGCGCTAAAATGAAATGAAATCCTTGAAATTTACTACAATGTCTACCTATATCTGTCTATCAAATACTAGATTTTTCTTGAAGTCTACCTGGCGATTTTTCCAAAGTGCATCTTTCTCAAACGGGCTTTTTGGGATCATGGAAACTCCCACGAAGGAAGGAGAAAAGGTAGGAGAGTGGACTGATGTCTCTAGACGATGAATTGACTTGAAAATTGAGGGGATTGGAAAATGTCCCCGATGACATTGTTCCATTAAACTTTCCGATACAAACTATCACCAAGCCATTCACTGCCCATATCTGCCGGACTAGTACCTGTCTTAGAACCTTCTGACCTGATCAAAATCAGAGAGTTCATTGTAGATATCATAAAATCTGTTGAAGTTGAGAAATCGATTAATCCTGGTCTACGACAGTCTAGGCTGCTTCCAGTTATCTTAGAATGACTTCTCCAGAAAAGGTGAGCCCTACTAACAAAGGTGAGGAGAAAAAACAATAATCTAAATTTGCTTCTCTTTTATTTTTCAGTAAGAGATAATCGAAGGAGGGCAATCTAAACCAAGCAGTTGTTTGGAAGGGCAAGGCTCACACCCAAGATCGATAATGCTAATGACTATTATTAGAATGATTATCACTTTTTAATAAACACATGAATTTCACAAGTAAGCTTGGACTTTTCAATCTATGAAGATATCTTGATTTTGGCTAGTGAATTTCATGGCTCTTTGGAAAAAAAGATCCACTATATTTAGAATTTTCCAATACTTTTAGTCAGAACATTGTCATCTCATGGAAAAATGATCGAACAAAATATATATGATATAAAAAATAAATATGAAAGTGGTAATAATAAACATATTCAATTTGCTAGTTACTAGATAAATCACAATCACAAGTTGAAAAAAAGGTTAAAAAAAAGTTCAGAGAAACTACAAATTAATTTATACATATACGAGTGATTTTACTATGAAGGTAATTTGAGTTTGTGTTGTCTGCCAAAATAGTGAACACCTCTTGATTTGCCAAAACTAAGAGGTTCTTTCACTCAGATAGAACTTCGTCTCTGAAGCTGTAGAGATAAGCTTAGTAATAGTCAAAAGCTTTAGATGTCGCAAAACACTGCAGTGCTCACTTCGTTCAGACTAGAACATAGATTTTTCAGAAAGCGAAAGATTGCATCTCCGGTACTTATATTGTTTTGAAAACTAAATTAAGTAATTGTATGTAATTTACAGCACTTCATATAAGCATTATCTGCTCCATCATAAGATTTGTATCATGAGCAAACGTCCTTCGTAATTGTGGATCCATCATGTATGTCGAATTTCTCAAAATATTTTCCTTGATGAAATTACTAGTACATACATATTTATCTATTCCGATATCATCACTAATTGAAAAGATCTAACCGTGTATTGTATATTCATAATTAACAATCAACTTAATCAACTTTAAAAAAATATGGACAATAATGATAAATAATGTAATACACATACTGATTGTCAATGAGATAACCCGTGGAATGCATTCGAATGCAGTGATCACCATAAAAATATATATATAAATGTAAATGTTCCAATTGAAGGAATCAATTTTTTGACTGATTATGACAATATAGTCTCATAATATATTTTATTCTACCCAAAAACATAATTATTTTATTGATCTTGCAAATACGAGAACACCCGAAGCGTTTTCTCATTCTACATTCTTTTTTTAATTCATTGCGAAAAGCATAAAAACCATAATATTAGATTTTTTACTCAAGGATAATTCTATGTTAAAAATTCAAATGAAGTTTTTCTGATCATTTGCTGTTTCCAGAATAAAGGAGAAAGAATTGGCTACTCTCAAAATAGAATAACAAATGCCACACAAGACAACAAAAAAGTACATTTTTTACCTGATAATACTGTAAATTGACAGAGGAGATTATTCAACACTTCACATAATCTTGTGGGAAATTTTGGTATTCCTTTTATTCATCAATCTGTCCAAATTTATTTTGAAAAAAAAGTATTTAAAAAAGTTTTTTGTAGAGTAGAGACATTCATACATTCATTCATGTAATTTGCTGAAGTTCTTTCCTGAGACACGTCTGAATGGAATAAAATTTCAATATCTTGAACAGAGAAAATAATATAAAATTCAACTTCTTAGGCAAAGCGGGATTGTCCAAATTAATTGTTGAATTGGTGTTTCCTACGTATTTGGCCCCATGAACACGAATTCGAAGTCAAAACGCTTCGTTCTCAAATACTTTCGGAGGTTCAAAGATCAAGAAAAGTCCCTTCTCCGCCTCTTTCAGCAATACAAAATCATCTAAATTATAATTTATGAAATTTGTTAGGCCTTTTCCACCATCCACATACATTTTGAACAAGCACCGACTTTGAATTTTTTGTGTCCATGGGACAGAAATACGTAAGTACCCATACAAAATTGGTACCCACGCATTACAATTTTTCATAATTATAATTCTCGAAAATTCTATGTAACACTGACATAAGTACATGGAATAGTAAAATATATTACATCGATCGATCACCCTCAAAATATTTTACAATGAAATAAACAAAACACAATCACAGAACGGATCAGAGACAAAAATCACAAAAACTGTAATTGCAGTTTACTGAATTATGACAAGAAACGACGTCGGCGCCATCTGAAACTCTAGATAACTCTCTTTATCAAGTGGTCTGGTGTCCCCCATTTTGTTCCAATATTTTACAGGTATAAGTGAATACACCATGGTTTTTAGACATTTCACTCAGACCCTACCTTTTCCAGCAGTTTATTAGTCATCGTAGTGTCGTCAATTTTATGAAATTCAGACCACTTTGATATCATTTTTCAGCATAATAATAATTGGCCAACTTTTGGTGTCGAGACTTGTAATTGGACTCGCTATCAGTACATTCTGAAAAAGTATTAAATTTTGATCAGAACGAGGTATTTCCCGCCGGACGAGATTTCAAACAGCATACAAATTTCATCTACTCTCCAAATAGGTGCGGAATGCTTTGAACAAGTTCGGATTGTATGTGAAAAAGTTCAAACACTGGCCTTTGATGAAGCATTTCCACGAATGCAGTACACGAAATTGAATCCAAATAAAACCCTAGTAATAATGGATATCATTGCTTATAAACAATGATGACGTCATTTGTCGCTTTGTCTCAAACCAGTGGAGCTTCATTTCGAATTATATATCTGAATTAATTTACAATTCGGAATTAGGTCCACCCTCTGGATAAATAGATATTCCTTCGGCGAAAATCTGAGAACATTATTATTCATATTAAAAAAGCTCTCAAGTTTCACCACATCGTTCATTATCTATATATTTGTATCAGAAACTAAACTCATCATTACGAACCCAAACATTATAACACTAATTAAAATAATTACGAATACAACTAGGAATTTCAAGAAATATTTCATCGAAAACGTTATAAGCTTACCTACAAATTTTATGTAAGTTCATTTGGAATATATTCTTCGAGTATTTGTTGAACTTATTGTTTTTGATGAAACACATTCTTGGCATGTTTCTGGGTATAGAAATTAGTTCGTCCTGATAAGTTACTGCACACACAGAATTGCTTTTAGCCAGTAGAATGTTTGTATACGTGGATAGAGAAGAGAATAAAAATCAACGATGATTAGGAAACTTTATTCAGTATAAATTGAATTACAATGATTAAGGTTGAACAAAGTAGTAATCGATAAGTGATCTTTCACTTGATTCGATATTTACAAACAAAATAACGTATAATAAAATATATATATATATATATATATAAATATATATATATATATATATATATATATATCATATCATATAAAATTAGACAAAGGAATGTTAAAAACAATTTAAAACATATCAAGGTACACATTAAAATAAGGTATAAGGTTATAAAATGAGATAAATATTTACAAATTGGAATAGATGTATGGTGAGTTAAGAGGTAACAAGAATATCATCATAAAGAATAACACAGTGTATTTATGGAATACAACAAACAGAACACGAGTATTAAGGCTCACAAACAAGTGTTAATATCATTAAAATACTTTGGTTAGAGTAAGTATTATTAAAGAGTAATTATGCATTTATTTTATTTTGCTTCTTTATGATTTAATTTCTATAAGATCGTTTATTAATTTTCTATCGTTTTCCAGAATATATTTTTTCAATTCTCCTTTGAATTTAGTTTTGTTTTTTTTCACATTTGATTGTATCAGGAACACTATTGCATATTTTTTTTGTAATATATGCATATGATCTTTGGGTTAACGATTTTTTCACTTGTGGTATTGTTGATAATTTTCTTCTGCGTGTGTTATAGTCGTATGTCGGTCGTACTAAGACTCCGGTTGAGTGCAGTTTCACATTCACACAATAATAAAATAGTTGTCTCATATCCATGACTTCGCATTGTTTATATAACAGGTTGGAGCTTGTGTTTTTCAGCATAATTGATTTGAGGAACCTTTTTTAGTAATACTTCAAGTGGATTTATGTGAATCCGCAGAGCACTGCCCCACAATAGGATTCCATATCGGATATGACTTTCCACTAGTGCATTATACAATATTTTCGTTGACTTCAAAGACAGGTAATTATTAAGAAATTTGAATTTGAATAAAATTGTTCGAAGTTCTTTTGTGATGTATGTCCCACTTCATATATGAGTCTATATAAACTCCAAGGTATTTTATATTTTTGAATGTGCCTCCTGGACATTTATGTCGAGTTGTTGAAACGGGAAATTTCCAACTGTATTGCAACTGAAGGTAGGAAGTTGGTTTTGTCTATGTTGATAATCAGTAGTTTGCTGTCGAACCAGTTTTTTAGAATCATAAAATCATTTTCAACTTTGTGTTTCAACTCGGGCCAAGTTTCCGCTTCATAGGCATATCCTATAACGGTTCCTTGGGAGTCAAGTGAAAATAATTCGTTAACATAGAGACTGAATAGAAGAGGACCTAATACAGTTCCCTGATTCCCAGTTCCCAATTCTTCTCGGGTCACTCATTGTATCAGATACTTTTACTTCTTGGCTCCTATTTTGCAGGTAATATGCGAGCAGATTTGCACATTTTTCTCTCAGTCCTATTCGTTCTAAGGTTTCAATAAGCAATCGGTGGCTGACAGTATCGAAAGCATTCGAGAGGTCAATAAATACACATAGACATGGACGTCCTTTTTCCAGTGATATGTGTATTTTTTCTCATAGTGCGAGGACAGCATCTTCCGTTGAAGTATTTTCCTTAAAACCATATTGGCTGTTAGAAATGAGCCTAAACTTTGTTATGAATAACGTCAACCTGTTTTTCAAGAATCTCTCGAAGATCTTCGACATATGAATGATGAGATAAATCGGTCAGTAATTGGTTATCAGTGCCTTGTCCCCTTTCTTGAAAATTGTATGACAATTGAATGTTCGAATATATCAGGCCAGATTTCCAAGTCTATACATTTATTCAATATGTGTTGAAGAGGAAACAATATGTGTTCCGAGACAGCTTTGATAGTTTCTGCTTTTATGCCGTCTTTTCCGACAGTTTTTCTTTCAGATTCTATTATATTCAACAATTCACGTGTCTCAATTGGAGTTGAAATCATAAGGTTCGAAGGAATGCTTCCAGATATTCTTTGGTTTGGATGGCTTACAATTTTTTCGGCAAGTGTTTTCCCCGTTTCAACAAATCTAAGGTTGAATTCATTCGCAATATCTTTGCTTTCATGAAGAAGATCTTCATTTTGGTCAGGAACTGCTGAAATAACATTATTGTTGGGTTTTGTGTTACTCAATTATCTCACCTTTTCCCACAGAAATTTTGTATTGTTGAGGTTTTTTTCCATTTGTTTTTTTGTAGTACTCGCACTTTACTTTTTTTATTATATAAGTGAGGTTATTTTAGTATATTTTATACTGGTTCATCAATATATCATTACTTGGGTCCTTTTTGAGATTCTTGAACTTATAAATTTTTTCATTTTTCGATGTTAATAATGCATTTGTCAGCCAAGGTGCGAGTTTTGAGTGTTTCCTCAGTTGTTTTTTCCTTCAGTGCATTCGCTTATTTCTGTCGAAAGTTTTTTAATAAATATTTGGTTTGGGGAACGCATCCACAATTTCCCAGTTTACCTGTTGAAGTTTTTTTTTCAATTTTTGACAATTTAAGTACTCTGTGTAACGGTGTTCCGTGTGTTTCTCCTCGATTTTATTATTTATCATGATTTGTAGTACAGTTGTTCTGTGATCGGTTATATTACTTTCAATTATTGAAGGGATAACCATGTCCGATATGTACGTTTTAATAAAAATGTGACGAGGCAACTTTTTATTCTGGTGGGTTCGTTAATAGTAGATATATAACCATGTTCGTAAAGTGTGTTCAGGTATTCGTCTCGCTCTAGTATGTCTATGTTGATGTCTCCTATAACGATGCAGAAGTCATCGGATTTGTTATGTTGACTATCTAAATAATTCTGAAGCTTTTTGATGAAATCTGAGATATTACATGCCGGTGATCGGTAAATAGCGCTTATAACAATTTTTTTATTGTGGAACTTGATAACCGCTCTCAAAATGTTCAGTTCGTCTAATTCTAGTGTTTCAAATTCAAAATCGTATTCCTCCTTTATATACATCACAACTCCATCGTTTTGATTGAAATTTCCATGATTGTATATGATTTTGTACCCTGGAATCCCATATATATTGTGATCTAATAATTTCCAAGTTTCAGTCAAAACTATACAATCGAAACTTACGTTGGTATTGGATAAGGATATTTTGAATTCATCGATATTTTTGTTGATGCTTCCAATGTTATTGTGAATGATTTTGAAGTTTTGGTGACAAATGTTAACTCCCAGGATTACCTTGCATTCTATTCCGTTTTCGAAAGTGAAAGTTTTGATCGAATCCATTTGGAAGTCCAATATACCGGGTGACACAGGATATCGGGCCACCCCTGTAACTTCTGCATTCGTGAACGGATTTTTCTGAAATTATATAAGCAACCATATCGGTTATATAAGCAACCATATCGGATTTGATCACATTACAATCCAATATGGCGGACTTCAGGTGTTTCTGGAAATGCCAGTAACTTTGTTTTTTAAAATGGAACACCCTGTATATTTTTACATATTCGAATTCAACAGGTCAAAACAAGTCCAAACCTTATGTCAAATGTAATTTTTTTTAAACAATTGAAATTAAAATTTGTTTTTTTATTTTACCTCGTGGATAAATGAGACTTGATGGAAGCTATTCACAATGAGTCGCAAATAACAGAAAAACTTAATTTTTTCCGAAAAATTATTTTTTGTGTCACTTACTGGTTAATCAATTCAGTCACATCACATATTGATCAAAAATTCATTTTTTTCAAATGGAACCCCTATGGCCCACCTACCTGTCTTTCTAGAACATACACATTAAGTGAAAAAATTACATATCATTTTTGTATTTCGGTGCAGTAACAAGTTGTATAAATTCAAAAATCTACAACTAGTTCAAGAGTTTCCTTGCAGTTCGAATAATTTTTCAACTTAGTAAGCTGTGGAAAATAACATTTCTGAATCTTGTCAACTAAGTGTTTTTTGCTGTCATCTTTCATCTCAACTCTCGAAAATTAGTTAACTTCCCAGAATTAGTTCAGTAGAAATGTAAAATCAAAATTATAGGTTCACAAGAAGTGATATGTTATTAATTTACGGAGAATGTCTTTAAAACAGTGTCGCCGCTTGTCAGTTATTCGCTGAACGATACCCACACAGAAAAGGACCCAACAATGGAGAAGATGATCGTAAGTGAGGAGGCAGAAATGAACGTTTTGCTTATGTTGATTTTGATCCAACCGCTTCGATGCGGGAATTGGAATACCAATGCAATGTAAGTCGAGAAAACGCTAGAAGAATTAAAAAAAAAACACCATTATCGTGCTTATAAGTATAACTTACACAATTAGTTCACAACATTCAGAAATGTTGTTTTCCACAGATTACTAAGTTGAAAAATTATTCGAACTGCAAGGAAACCCATGAACTAGTAGTAGATTTTTGAATTCATACAATTTGTTACTGCACCGAAATACAAAAATGATATGTAATTTTTTTCCTCGATGTGAGTATGTTCTAGAGAGACAGGTAGGTTCCATTTGAAAAAAAAAATTTTTGATCAAAATGTGATGTGACTGAATTGATTAACCAGTAAGTGACAAAAAAAAAGATTTTTCAGAAAAACAAGTTTTTCTGTAACTTGCGACTCATTGTGAATAGCTTCGACCAAATTCATTTATCCACGAGGTAAAATAAAAAAACAATTTCAATTGTTTTAAAAAAATTACATTTGACATAAGGTTTGGACTTGTTTTGACCTGTTGAATTCGAATATGTGAAAATATACGGGCTGTTCCATTTGAAAAAACAAAGTTACTGGCATTTCCAGAAAAACCGGGAGTCCGCCATATTGGATTGTAATGTGATCAATCCGAAATGGTTGCTTATATAACTGTACCGAATTTCAGAAAAATCCGTTCAAGAATGTAGAAGGGACAGGGATGGCCCGATATCCTGTGTAACCCGGTATAGGGATCCATAATGTAAAGTGGAAATTGGAGAAGAAAAATAAGACAGTAAAAATCTGAGATGTGAAAAGTTATAGATTATATATATATATATATATATATATATATTATATATTATGAAAAACCAGTTATAAATATTAAAAGGAAAAAACCCACAAAAAGAATAATTACTTAATAGATATTAGTTTCAAGAATTGTTTTTACATAATTTTTGAAGTTCTATTTCCTTTATTAAGTGTCCAAATACTATAACACAATCAATTTCATACACTGTCATAATGATTACAAACCATAATTGTTCAAAAGACAACAAAAAAGTCTAAACTTACAAAATCATCCTGAATAAAATGTGATCCACAAAATAATAAGCTTAAAACATACAGTATATGAAATTGTATCTAACTAAAAGTAGCCAATGGGAGAACAGCAAACTTCTTGATGCAATAGCCAATCAGGGAACAGTATGGTCAAATGTAAGATTTGAAATTGTGAGAAAATAAGAACGAGAAAGTGTCAGAGACAATTATCACTGAAATTGTATATAGTTTATAAGAAAGTAAAAATAGTTCTATTTATAAGTTTCGACAAATAACCTGAAAACAGTAAAAATGTGACAATATAGTGCGCGAATTCAAAAATTCAAATAAAAAGGAATGCAGGAAAAATTGTATCCTGGAGACGGAAAACAAAGCCACGGGAGACTGTAAATAATTTTAAAACGAATGCCACGTTTTGTTGGGAGAGAAAGAAAAAATTCATTAATTCAACATAATAAGCAGAAAACCAACATTACCTTATTTGTACACCAATACAAGTATTCAAAGCTGATTCCTGAATTTGTATGGTTCCTTCGTTTTGGTATTGGAGTTCCTGATAGCTTTGGAGTGAAAGAGAATCCAAATCTGGGTATATATTGAACAACGACTGTTCCAGCGGCAGGTATAAACTTTCCTAGTGTACATCACGAACTGAACAATTTCACTAATAACTAATATCCCATCAGAAGAACTTTATTTCATTTGAACTTGAACTATTAAAGAAAATTTCACTATCAAGGTAAAAGTGAGGTTGTGTCTATTTTACCCATGAACTTTTCTCATGATTATCCATTAATATTTGTAGATTCACTATAGAATAATTTATCTATCGTAGGCCAGGTAAATTTAAGTTTTCCTGAATAAATGAAATAATTGCTTTTTAATACTTTGTTGCTTATTTTCCACAATTATCAGCAATCGTATTTACAAACACTGAATAGAAAATGACATCAAGCAGTGCTAGTGGCAAAATTGCCTGAACCGGCTATCTGAGACAAGGGGCGTACCAACTGAGTTTAGCTGTGGTAAGGAAAGTGATAACAATTGGCAGCAATGTGACGAGAGAACAGTTACGTTAGCTAGCAATTATTATTACATCATTACAATATTATACAGGGAAAAAATACTTATCTATATCATAACAATTTGGCTCACAACGAAGGAAAGAGCAGAAATTATTAGCAATCTTCATTTTATGACAACAATTTATATTTGCAAATTATCATTACATTACAATTGCACCCAAAAAGTGGGGCGAAATAATAACAAAATAATTTGTTATATTATCAATACATAACAATATATATATATATATATATATATATATATATATATATATATGTTTGGAACAACAACAGAAAATAAGGAAAAAAAAAGTACCTGAAAGTCTTCACTTGTTTGAGCGCGTTTTCACTCTATCTTTGTGTAAAAGTATTCTTCGCGGTTTTATTGTTTGTTGAAGTCTTGAGAATATTAGCTTTTTCTGATTGTTTCGGGGTTCCTGATTCAGATTTCAAATTTTTGTTTATTTTACAGGCGAGGCACTATTAAAACATCGATATCAGTGGCTTCCAAATTTTTTGAACTTACACTGGGTGTTGGGGGAGCAGTATTCGGTTTTTGCTGTGAGATTTCTTCTTTTTTTTCCAGTTCTTCCAGAGTATAAGCTTTATTATTGATAAAGGTCTGTTCCCTTTAATGTAGCACTTGTTTGTTGAGTTTTGTCTTTCCTTCCGCAGGCAATCTCTCAAAGCCCTACTTTATTGTCTTTGCGTGAATGTTAAATCATTGGCCATAGCTATATTTTTTCCTTTCAGTTTGTGACACGTTGTAAAGAACGAAACAAATTCCACT
Source organism: Gonioctena quinquepunctata (assembly GCA_018342105.1). NCBI lineage: Eukaryota > Metazoa > Arthropoda > Insecta > Coleoptera > Chrysomelidae > Gonioctena > Gonioctena quinquepunctata. The sequence goes on from JAFIRS010002704.1 coordinate 100,174, forward strand.
TTTATAGGACTTTTTTCTGATTTGCCAAGTTTATAAGTGTCGCTTATATTTAAGGGATCGATTTTAATATTCAGAAGATCTTTAATTTGTTGACAGATATACAATGGATTGGTACCAACCTCTGGTTCTTTCAGTCCGAATATAATTATATTTTTTTCGTTGTTATCTCTGCTGATTTTTTCAATGTTATACTTCAAATATTGGTTTTCGTCTTCTAATTCTTTGATTCTGTTTTGAGTTTCTCGACTTTCAAAGAAATCCTGGTTTCGGTAGCTTCAATTACATTTTTCATTTCATTTCGGTTCTTGATTATTTCGTCTAATAGAACTTTAATTGTTATTTCCTCTTGAATTTCGGTCATCGTTTCCGTAGAATCTCGCCGTATATGGTCTCCTTTATTTTACACTCAGTTGAGATAAGTTTTTGTGCCGAACGTCAGGTGTTTATTTACTCCTTATTAATTTTACAGCACTTACTTCACCTCAGATTGATGTCGTAAACTGTTGAGAATCTTTACGCGATGATACATTTCTAGGGGGCAGCAAGGTCCCCAGTCCCACGCCCCTAGATTTCTATCTCTGGAGATATGTTGAAGGAGAGGTCTACCGCGAGACACCATAAGACATGAACAATATAATTAGAGAAGTGTTTCGCTCTATTACAAGATCAACTTTAATTATTCGAAGAGCAATTGTAGACAGACTAATTTGTGCATAGCTCAAAATGGGAGATTGTTGAACATCTGTATAAATTTAGGTTTTAAAAAAAATTTGAGTAATTTATTACCTTTTTGCCCAGAATTAATTGAAAAGTCGTTATTGCTGTTATGATGACTTTTTCATACTTTCCTTAAATACATTTCTGATAGAAATCAAGTATGCAAACCATACATTCTGTGCAAGCTCAAGATGTGGACTTTTCTGTTGTGGCCTTATTTACATTTGAAAAAACTGAAAAAAGTGAACCCGAGTTTTTGTTGCTCCTGTATGGAAAAAGCGCCAGTCGGTAAAATTATGAATAGGAAATGAAAATGCACCATTTTCGAGGATGAACCACTTCTAAACCACCTGGTATAAACATAAAATCTTATATTTTTGAGAAACACTCTTCCAAAAGAATTCAATAGAAGGAAAATATATGGGGTGACATTTAAAAAAAAAAAGTCAGCCATTTATCGGACAACATACAGGGTATGTTGGTAGTTATTTTTGGAACAGCTTCCATTCGAGATATTTTTTTCTGTCTCAAATGGGGAAGCAGCTATCGTCCACCCACGCATCGTTGATACACCCTATACAGGGTGTTTGTGATAAGTGTCCGATATTCACAGGACATTCCTCAGTTATTTTAGGTGAAAAGTTCAAATATACATGGGTCCGCAAGGCCTTCATTTTTGATATACAGGTGTTGAAAATTTATTTTTATTTTGGTTTTTCGTAAATAATTTTTTAAAATAATGTCGATATTTGGACAAAAATTTATATTTGGGGATTTTTTAATATGAGAAATTCAAATTTGATCTTAGTTTTGTCCTCAATTATAGGGGGCGCCGCCATAGGTCTTTGGCTCTTTTGGGGAGTCACAACTTTGTCGTGCATGTATGTATCACATTTTATGGAAGAAAAATCGATTCCTCTATCATTTTTACGTGAAAAAAGTATTTTTATTTTGAATTAATCGATGCATGTGTTTGTCAAAAAGTGAAACAATTTTGAAATTTTTTTTTTGTTATTTAAGATAGAAACATTTCAATCGCTAACTTTCAAATAACAATAAACAACGGAACACTAGATATAAATCCTAATAAAATCACAATAAATGTTGAAAGTCCACCTCCTGCCTGTATGCACGCATCCATCTTCTTCTCATTGATTCGCGCACTCTTGGAAAATTCCTGGAGTGTTTTGAATCGTTCTACAAGAGTTAATTATTCGATTACTCAATTCTTCTTCATTTTGGATAGGTGTCTGGTGAATTAAATATTTTAGATGTCCCCACAGGAAACAATCCAAACTGTTAAGGTCTGGTGACCTATGGGGCCATGGTTGAGGCCCTCCCCGACCTATACAACGGTTGTCGAAAGTTTGATCTGAAAATTCTCGTGCTTGGATGCTAAAATGTGCCGGGGCACCGTCATGCATACAACCACATTTCATTTCGTAGTCTAAGCGGCTCATCTTACAGTAAAGGCAAATCTCCTTCAAGAAAATGACGATATCTCTCTCCGTTTAATCTTCCCGGAATGAAGAATGGACCTATAAAATAATCTCCAAGGATTCCTGCCCACACGTTGAGAGAGAACTGTTCTTGAAAATGTGATTCCTGTATCGCGTGGGGGTTTTCCTCTGACCACAAATTATTGTTGCGAAAATTGCGTCTAGCGTTGCGTGAGAAATTTGCTTCGTCGGTAAACAGGATTTGATTTTCAAATAAAGGATTTTGAATAAGGCATTGGAGAAACCAACGACAGAAGTTGATACGTAACGGAAAGTCACGAGGGAGTATTGCCTGAACTCTTTGAAAATGGTAGGAATATAATAAATTATCAATTAGAAGTTTCCATGCCAGAACATAAGAAATGTTTAACATCATCGCAATTTTTCTGGAGCTTGTTTCCGGGTGTTCTTCTACCATAGTAGGAACTGCTTCCTCGGTTTCTGGGGTTCTTCCCTAACCGAGCGTGAATTCTTGAAAACATTTTTGAAGTAGGAGTTGTGCGGTTCAGAAAACTTCCTGTTTTGCTTAACCGAGCGTGAATTCTTGAAAACATTTTTGAAGTAGGAGTTGTGCGGTTCAATACAAACGTCTAGCCTCATATGCAATTCCGTTAGCAAGTCCGTATGTAAAATATATGTCAGCATTCTCTGCATTGGTAAAGTTTGTCATTTTTCAACAAATAATCACAATAATAATAAATAAAACTATTCAACTATGCGTCAATATATTATTTTTGACATGACAGCACAAAAAAAAATTGGAATAAACTTATGCCTACTTGATACTTTTATTTTCAAAGAGTTGCGAATCAATGAGAAGAGGATTGATGCATCGATTAATTTAAAGCAAAATATCTCGAAAACGGCGGCTTCTAGCGACTTTTGAAAAGCATACCTTTTTCACGTAAAAATTATAGAGGAATCGATTTTTCTTCTAGAATATATGATACATACATGCACGACAAAGTTGTGACTCCCCAAAAAAGAAAAAGACCTGTAGGCGGCTGTCCCTACAATTAAGGGCCAAACTAAGATCAAATTTGAATTTCTCATATTAAAAAATCCCCAAATACCAAGTCTAGTCCAAATATCGACATCATTCTAAATATTATTTACGAAAAACCAAAATAAAAATAAATTTTTAACAACTGGTATATCAAAAATGAAGGCCTCGCGGACCCATGCTTGTATGAACTTTTCACCTTATAAATAACTGAGAAATCGTCCTGTAAAATATCTGACACTCATTACATAACACCCTGTATATATATATATATATATATATATATATATATATATATATATATCTAACCCCTTGTACACCGTATGACGAGTGTATATGCAATTTTATTACAAATTACTGTGGTTGAAATTTCGAAAAAAAATACAAAAAATCCTTTTTTTTGTTAATTTCGATTAAATTTTGGGAACCGCGAAACAGTTTTGTTAATATTTTTTTCTCTCTCATTATACATTATATATATATATATTTATATATATATATATAATATATATATATATATAAATATATATATATATATATATTTATATATATATAATATATATCTATATCGGGGGAGTCTGAGAGATGGGGCACCCATTTTTTCGAGAGATATAATCCGATTCAAAGCACGAAAATTTAGGGGGCTATTGAACAACTAAAATGTGATTTTTTGAGATAAAAATTAATTTTGTAGAACTTCCGGTTTCGCCAGAAATGATCTGAGTATTAGTTTTTCAAATGGAACACTTTGTACATTTTCACATTTTTGAACTCTAGAGCAAATTCTGAACATGATAAGCTAAATTTTTTATTATTTTTTTTTTTTTTTTAAGGATGATGATTTTTTACATGTTGAATGTTCCTCTCCGATGCCATGTTGTCCGAAAAAATGAAATTAGCATTTTAATTACAATACTTTGCCACCAGCCGCTGTTTGAATGTGGCAAAATCACTTTTTTTCGATATTCTCATGTTTTTTAAATGGCATCTCTATGGGACACTCTCTGCAACAGATTGTTCCGAAGGAAAGGAATCGAATGATAACAAAATTTTCAATATCTGTCAATTATTTTCAGATTTATCACTATTACAAAAAATGTTCCAAAAAGTATTGTGGCCGCTGGACTAATAAAAATCCCAAATGATAACATTATTTGAAATTTCACTTACTATACCAATAAGAATAGTTGGCAAATTTGATGTATGTATTTCTAATAGATGCATACTCCAGAAAAATGTAATGAAAATTCTGGTTTGCTACCAGCAGATATTTCATTACGTCTATAATTCACATTTTGAAAGTAATTCGTCTTCAAAAAGACTAATTACTAGTATTCCCATGATGGACCCATTATGGTTGATAGGAAGACAGAAATTACACTATCCATTTTCACAGATTCTGAAAGTGTTTAATAGTTTAATCTGTTTCAATAAAGGAATGTGTTTCCATCGTCAACTCCAAATTTTGTCAAAGTCGCCTTTAGATAAAAAAATAATTGAATATCTGCTGTCAAATAAGTATCAATACGAAATAACTGTTATCTCAGTCCAATCATTATAACTGTGTCATGGATAAATTAAGCCAAAATGAAAAAATTTACATGCTTTTAATTTACGGTGAGTGTCTGAAGAATTCTACGGCTGCATCAAATTTATACAGACCGAGGTTTCCTGGTAGAAGACATCCGTGTAGGACATACTTCGTGAAACTTGAACGTTAGTTGAGACAAGAGCCAAACAACCGACGTATTCGAAATCGAAATGTAAATGTAATAGTCAGCGAAGATAAAGAGATAGACGTTCTAGGATATGTAGAGGTAAATCCGACTTCTTCAACACGAGAATTAGCTAATGAATGTGACGCAAGTCAATCGACTGTACGGAGAATTTTGAAAAAGCATAAGTTTCGCTCGTATAAATATCCGATACATCAAAGGCTTTATGGTGGAGACGATGAAAGAAGACTTTAATACTGTCGATGGTTTCTTCATAATGTTCGCGAAAATCCTCAATTTCCTTTGAGAATTTTATACTCAGATGAAACAAGATTTACCAATAGAGGGCTCTTCAATAGGAATAATACTCGATATTGGGCACAGCTGAATCCAAGGCTTTTACATCAAGGTAATCCTCAAGAAAGGCTCGGATTTAACTGTTGGATGGGTATACTTGGAGATCGATTCATTGGGCCAATTTTTTTTGATGGATCACTTACTGGAGCGAGGTACCTAACGTTTCTTCGGGATGCTATCGAGCCAATCATTGACGGTACCTTCTATTGGTACTGCAAAATTTCTATTTTCAACAGGACGGTGCACCCCCTCATAATCATGGAATGGTAATCAATTACCTGAATAATGCTTAGAGAAATAAACTAATTTCTACACATGGTCCCATCAGATGGCCACCTAGGTCACCAGACTATTATTTATGGGGAACAATAAAAAATGATGTATATGCAACTTCTAGTGAGACACGCGAGGAACTGCAACAAAAAGTCATCACAGCTTTCAATAATATCAGCCCAGCAGAGTTAACTAGAGCAGTTCGAGCAGCAGTCAGAAGGGTGCAATTATGCATGGAACATAATGGCCAACATTTTGAGCAATTTTTATAGTAACAGTATAAGAGCATTGTGCTACGTATTTGTTGTTTTCAAAAATGTGTAATAAATGTTGATAATCCTCAAAATCGCGTATTTAAATTCAAAATAATAAATTTAACGTATGATAATTTTCAATGTTGAAAATCGTTATGAGACAATTGAGTAGAAGTGATATTTAAAAATTTCCATCATTTTGGTGTTGTTTAGTCCAGCGGCTGCACTATTTTGTGGTACATTTTTTTATAATAGTGATAACTCTGAAAATAATCGACAGATATTCAAAATTTTGGTATCATTCGATTCCTTTCCTTTGAAACAATCTGTTGCAGAGAGTGTCCCATAGAGATGCCATTTAAAAAACATGAGATAATCGAAAAAAAGTGATTTTGTCACATTCAAACAGCGGCTGGTGGCAAAGTATTGTAATTAAAATGCTAATTTCATTTTCTGGGACAACATGGCATCGGAGAGAAACGTTCAAAATGAGAAGAATCATCATCCTTTAGAAAAAATTTTGAAAAAACAAACAAAAATTAATAAAAAATTTAGCTTATCATGTTCAGAATTTGCTCTAGATTTCAAAAGAGTGAAAATGTACAAGGTGTTCCATTTGAAAAACTAATACTCAGATCATTTCTAGCGAAACCGGAAGTGCTACAGAATTAATTTTCATCTCAAAAAATCACATTTTAGTTGTTCAATAGCCCCCTGAATTTTCGTGCTTTGAATCGGATTATTTCTCTCAAAACTAGGGATGCCCCATCTCTCAGACTCACCCGGTATATATATAATGCATAAAATTGAAGATGCGACATCTTTAATTTGCGGAGTTAAACTCAACATAGTGCTGTGAAGTTCGGAGGCAGGGAATTTCATTCAACATCGTTCTTCAGAGTAACGCACACAATTACAAAAGAAGAAAGAGAGTTTTGTTTCAATTTCAAGGGAGCCCACCATCCGCCTATAGCTGTTCCATGGTTTCCCAATCATCAGGACGGCTTGTGGACTTCCGCGAATTCGAAACAAACCTCTCAGAGTGCTAATACCTACCGGCAAGGATAAAAATGTGAAATGCACAAAATTATAGATGCGACATCTATAATTTGCGAAGTGAAACTCAACGAAGTGCTGTGAGGTTCGAAGGCAGGAAATTTCATGAAACATCGATAGGTCACCAACAATTTTCGGCATAGGGCCAATCCACAACACCAAAAGTCAAGCTTCTAGTGCGTTCAGAGTAACCACAAGCCGCCCTGATGATTGGGAAACCATGAAACAGCTGTAGGCGGAGGGTGGGCTCCCTTGAAATTGAAACAAAAGTCTCTTATATTATATATATATATATATATATATATATATATATATATATATATATATATATATATATATATATATATAATTGTGTGGGACAAAACGTATTTCAATTTGTAGGCAAACCGGAGCCCACATTTTATCCATGGAATGAAATTTGTAAAAAAAAACTTTTTTTTTTTATATTTCGGCTACTTCAACGATGCCATTCTTTAAAAAATGACGGATGTTGATTTTTTTTTATTATCAAATCTCATTGTAATAATTATAATTTTTGAAACTCTTTTTCATCTCAGAAAACAGTTATTCGATTTAAGGATATCTGAAAAAAACACGCTCTTTCAAGAACATATCACGACTTAACGAGGTATCTGACAAATCGGACTATTTATCAAGGAATTTTGAGCATGTTAAAAAAGATCATTTGATATTTTCAGCCTAAAAAGAACCTGGAATAATGGTTGAAGTAGATTCGTTTTGAAGTGATTTGTTATGCTGAAGGTCTGCTGGCTTGACGGTGAAGCCAGCAGAACCCAGTTATTTTAAAAATATATAATACTATAAAAATCGGCGAGATGTAAACGTAAGCATTTAATTATGATAACATAAAACATCTTAACGCATGAGCCTAAAATGTTGACAAGAAAATAAATTCCAAGGGGTTTCTGCTGGCTCAATAGGAATATTACTATGTATTTTATGAATCCATCTATGCGGAAACATTTTGGTTTTCAAATAGGTTACTTTATTATTATAGTTTATCCATACTGATCATACTTAAGTCACAGTATATGAAACACTGCGTTTTGATATTCAAAAATCCTTTGAAAAAAATATATTCAAAATTGTCAGTAATTTTCCGTTTAAAAGGTGGTTTGCCTGAAATATTTTACAACAAAATGAATAATGAACTATCAGTTCTAAATATAATTCCGTTGATGACGTTTTGAGAATTACTTCTGTTCCAATCCACAAATCGAAATTTATCTAAAAAGTCCAATCAGAATTCGCGTTTGACAAATTTTCTATTTTTCAGAACACAAGTTTTGTAGATGTCCAATTAAATTATATTATCATTTTAGAATACAAGAAGCTTCTTTAAATTTTCTTGTTACATCATTCGATCCATTCATGAGGATTTTCCCATTCCAATTATATTATTATGTTCATATTTTCTCATTTTCATTTTCCGTGTAGTTTCATCAAAAACACAAAGTTCACATAATTTTGAATTTTGTTCTTGGTTCATTGGTTTAGTCCAGGTAAAAACCGATCTCAATGTATTAGGAATTTTGAATGCTGGTCGTACATTTGATTTATTGCTGATTCTTTAGAAATTTTCGGATGGACCAGGAATGTTGCCGAGGCTGTTTTTATTGAACATCCTGTAAACCGTTGTGCTGTGTGTTGATAAGTTATTGTCAAAAAGGACAGGATTTTTTTGTGGAATATTTTAGAGAAAATATTTTTTCAAACTCTACCGACAATTGATTTATTGAAAATATGAACAGGATGCTCATAAAATCAGATGTGGAATCATCTGCGACTGAAAGATAAACTTTAGTCACTATCTTCCATCGTCAAGATAACCTCTTGTGGGGTATTCATGTTGAAAAGGGAAACAATCTCAATTGAATATTGACTAGTAGGATTTGTCTGTGAATTGAAAAATCCACGATGAATGACGTTATTTTTTGTGAACGTCTAACAGAAAACAACTACTTCCCCGGCTAAAGCCACGCTGGACGTTGAACTACATCTGATAGTTATTCTGAAAAGACCCTAACTAAAAGAAAAAATCTGTAATTAAGACTGGAATAGAAAATCAAATAACTATCTGAATAAAAATGCAAATTTTCAATTACAGATTTTTTCTTTCAGTTAGGGTCTTCTCAGAATATCTATCAGATGAAGTTCAATATCCAGCGTGGCTCTAGCCGGGAAAGTAGTTGTTTTCTGTTAGACGTTCACAAAAAATGACTTCATTCATCGTGGATTTTTCAATTTACATAAAAATATTTCTAGTCAATATTCAATTGAGAATGTTTCCCTTTTCAACATGAATACCCCACAAGAGGTTATCTTGACGATGGAAGATAGTGACTAAAGTTTATCTTTCAGTCGCAGATGATTCCACATCTGATATTATGAACATCCTGTTAATATTTTCAACAAATCAATGTATCATACCCCATGACAGGTTTCAATGTCAAAAAACACTAATTTCAAAGTGTCTCTCCAAAAGAAATGATTTTAACTTTTTCCATCTTTGCAAAGTGAGATTGCTTCTTGAAAATGTGTTTCCCATTACTTCCGGTCTTCCTGGGGATCGTAGAAGCGTGAGATCGAGGGGGAAACAACTACCCAAAATATGTACACCAAAATTAAATATCTGATAATGAACAATATTTTAAATATATTTAAAAAGGACGCACTGATGAAGTATTTAAAATATATTTAGGATAATGATAGTATTTAATGTAGGTACTGAAAATGTATTTTAATAATTAAAGTTGGAGGTATTTAAAGTATTAGAGATGTATTGATGGTATTGAAAATACTGGAAATGAACATAGGTTTGAAATGTAATCAAAATAAATGAAACCTAGTGAATATAATATTTGGGGTAATTAAGGTAATAAAAACGTGATGAAACTATTGAACTAAAATAATCAACGATTTTGGTATACTTTACCCTGTGTTTTTACAAAACTACCTAAAGTGTATATCTGTTGGTGATAAATTAAAATGAAAGTTATTTGGACATGTTGAAAATGTATAAAAATATTTTTCAGTGAATTGAAAAATCCACGATAAAAATGAAGTTATTTTTTGTGAATGTCTAACAGAAAACAACTACTTCCCCGGCTAAAGCCACGCTGGACATTGGACTACATCTGATAGATATTCTGAAAAGACCCTAACTCAAAAGAAAAAATCTGAAATTGAAAATTTGCATTTTCATTCAGATAGTTATTTGATTTTCTATTCCAGTCTTAATTTAGAACTCATGAAGATGAATACCCCACAAGAGGTTATCTTGAAGATAGTGACTAAAGTTTATCTTTCAGTCGCAGATGATTCCACATCTGATTTTATGAACATCCTGTTCATATTTTCAACAAATCAATTTATTTGGACATATTATTAAGTTTGATTCAAAAACCCTTTATTTGAGGATCAGGGAAAGTAACTGAAAAATTAAAAGGATTCCAAAATAAATATTTATTAATAAATAAAATAAATTATTTAATAAATACAGGTTTGAATGTCAAACTAAAATCTGAGGTATTCTGATAAAACATCAGATTAACTCTAGGAACAATCTACCAGAAAAATAACTGCTGTTTTTCAGAACAGTTTACTTATGCGTACTTACACCGAAAAAACAGTTTAATCATAGTTAACTAAATTAATTAACAACTAATACATTATTTATTCGAATAATTTATAACAAATAAATCGGAAAAAGAATAACGAAAATTATTATCTGTTAATATGACTTAGTCACTTTAAATAAACTCAAAATTGATAATGAATACAATTTTGGTAATATCACCCAACAAATTATTTTATTGGGAATAAATGTATATCATTAATTATAAACATATCGACTTCAAACAATCTATTTATTTTTACTAGCTGACCCGGCAGACGTTGTCCTGTCCGGATTTATATATTTCTATAATCTTAGAACTATTTTCATAGCTATTTAAAAGTCACTATCACAAATTTTCAGGACAATCTCTATGGGGTTAGGAATCTGTATGGGGATATAACTCTCTATGGGGCTAGGATAAATTATTTAATACTTTTTGGTCCATTTTTTGAACGTGGTGTATTGAAAAAAAAGATTTAAATAATTATTTTATACTTTTTAGTCCATTTCATGAACTTGGTATATTAAAAAAAATATTCTTTTTGGTTTTTTGTGTGTTTTTATGTATTATATAAGATACTTTATTCTTAGCAGGTATATCTTCAATTTCAATTTGTGTTGCAGAATTTCTGTTATTTTGGCAAGTGTGAAGAACAGGATTTTTTTCTGATGGTGTTTCTTAGTTCCCTTTCCATTCCCCACATTGTGAATGGTTGGACTCACCAGTTTATTTTCACTATATTTTCCACTTTGCGTTTCTTCGTTTTTTTTTTATGTTTTTGCGTTAACCTCGACAAAGGCGGATTTCTCATCCTCCGACCCAATAACGCCTGTTATAGGTTTAGTAATGTTAGTATTCATTATATTGAACTGTTTTTCACTGCTAGCATGTTTGAAAATGCAGAAATTCAGTATACAATTTCGATTTCGCCAAGTTTTTCAGCTTCTGTAACTGTGGAGAGTGTACAAAAAAATTATTGTAGACTGAACCGCATCTCAAATATTTTAAATATATATATTGTAATATTTAAACTGTAATGAAATACTGAGAACAATATTAAACCTATAAGTATGTCTTGGAAATACTGACAAATATTGAAATATTTTAAATATATTGTAGATATTTTGATAGTGAAAATGATATTTTAAGTATGGAGTGGATATTTTTGGAATAAAAGTACTTAATATTTAAAGTATAAAGAAGTATTTGTTGATAAGTACTGAATTACTGAAACTGATATTGAAATAATTTAAATATATTTAAGATATTTTGGTACTGAAAGTCGTATTGAAATATTTAATTTTCTATATGTACACCTATTTAAAGAGTTGTTTCCCCCTCGCGTGAGATAGATTTACGTCGACAAAAATGTATTGGAGACCTAGTGAATGCGATGCTTCTCTTGCGTCAATGTTACGAATTATTCCTGGTGAGTACTCTCTTTTGGAAAACATTCTCCTTTGCCTCATTCATCTTTATGAGTTTTTAATTAAGACTGGAATAGAAAATCAAATAACTATCTGAATGAAAATGCAAATTTTCAATTACAGATGTTTTCTTTTAGTTAGGGTCTTTTCACAATATCTATCAGATGTAGTTCAATGTCTACCGACAAATTTTGAATATGTATTTAAATATTTTGGAATCAGAATATCAAAACTGGTAACGAAAACACGAAAAAGGAATAATACGTACCTCTCAAATAATATTTAGGAATTATTCATCTGGACTACTATGTTTTTAATGGGATAATTTCAATTGATTTTCTGGGAAAAAAATTCGTAAGGACAATTTTTGTAGATTAATGAATCTTCAACCATTTTTTCACATCACTAAACCTCAATAAGTGATGTGGCCTTCTTCAGATGATTACAAAGACAAGATCAAAGCGAATATCACTGCTGCAAAATAACTTCTCCAATATATTTACATTGAATAATAATAAGTTTCGAATGAATTGGAATAGACTTCAATCACGATCAAGAGGTATTATTTTCTTCAATTTCACAAATTAACGTCTTCAAAGTAACTCTGATATTCACGTAAGCTGAAATAAAAATCAGCTTATTTATCGTAATCAGTTCAATAATGATCAAAACAATAAAAAAAATATTTTGCGAATCGCGAGTTTTGTCACAACTCGATTATGTCGACTGTATTCATGGTCCTTCCTCAAAAACATTCTACTTATTTGCCATCTTGGGAAGGATAATATGAAAAATAAACGTTTCGTGCATCTCACCCCAACATCATGAAATTGTTCACTTACAGAAGCCTTCATATCTTTTTAAACTTCACTATAAATATAAAATTAATCGCATAAATCTTCAATTCGAAGGCATGATCTCAACTCCCTAGTATAACACTTTAAATCATTCTCTCAAAACTTCGCAAAAAACTACAAAAGGATCCTCGTGACTACAACTTCATAAAACAATGTCATTCTTTTGTTGCTGGAAATTCCTCTTTCTATTTCTTGGGATAAACGTTCTCATAATAATATTCTTTTGAATATGAACCCTTTCATCACAAAAATTCAATAAACTACAATAAGTTTTTCTAAGAAGTCCATCAGATTCGCCTTGGAAAATGTTTCTGTTTTTTTTGACAATCAGTTGTCAAAATATGTCCAATTTAACGTGATCTATTTTATGTGAAATATCTCTAGCTCTACCTTTTCTCAATAGATGCATCCATGTTCAGTCCGTAGTGAAAAAGCATGCAACTGCATCATTTTAGTTCATCAAAATATAAGAAGCTTATTCACATTTCATTGTCACATCATTTGATTCATTCATGAGAATTTTTGTATTCCAAATATATTATTATGTTCATATTTTCCCATTTTAAAAAGACTTGACGTTTCTCCTGAGTAAGTTTCATTAAAAACCCAATGTTCACATAATTTTCTGAATTTTGTTGTTGGTTTATTAGTTTTGTTCGCGTTAATACCGATTTCGAGGTATTATGAGTTTTTAATGCTGTTCGTACATTTGATTTATTGCTGATTCTGAGATTTTCGGATGGATCGGAAATGTTGCCAGGGTTTTGGTTGCTGTTTTCTGTTTTTCTGAAAATCCTGTAAAAGGTTGTGCCGTGTATTGATAAGTTTTCAAAAGGATAGAAAACTTTGCCAAAGCGAATTCTAATTGGATACTAAGTTGATAATTTTGATATGATTTTGTTGTAAAATATTTTAGAGAAATGTTTTTCAAACTATACAGTACTGACAAATTTTGAATTTGTATATATTCGGCAAATTCACTAACTTGCTCACCTTAATCAGATTTCTGAAATTTTACAATTCCAGGGGGAAAGGAAACCCAAAAAATTAAAAGAAATAATTTTTCCTCTTCTCAAATGATATTTAGGCATTATTTATCTGGATCACTATGTTTTTAATGGGATAATTTCAATTAATGTTCTCGGAAAAATCATTCGTAATGATAATTTTTGTAGAATAATAAATCTGCAACCATTTTTTGCACATAGAAAATCACTATGGATTCTTCAGTGAATTACAAAATTTTGTCTTTTTTATCAAAACAAGATCAAAACAAATAACACTGCTGCTTCATTGAAAAATAATAAGTTTCCAATGATTTGGAATTGACTTCAATCACGATTAAAAAGTATTATTTTCTTCAAATTCACAAACAAAGTAACTCTGAGATTCGCGTTAGTTGAAATATTGGCTTGTTTATTATCTTATTTATCGTAATCAGTTAATGTAGACCGGAAAAACAAAATTTTTATTTTGCGGATCGCGGGTTTTGTCACAACTCAATGCCGACTGTGATCATGATCCTGCCATTAGACAAAAAAAAACACTTCTACTTAGTTTGCACAATGGAGAAGGATAAATTGAAAAATAAGCGTTTTTACATCATAAAATTGTTCACTTGCAGAAGCCTCCATATATTTTCAAACTGTAATACAAATAAAAATTCATCACATAAATCTTCAGTTCGAACTCCCCAGTATAACACTTCAAATCATTCTCTTACAACTTCGCAAAAAGCAAAAGTACACAAACATCCTCCTTGCTACAACTTTTTATAACAATATTATTCATTTATTGCTGAAAATTCCTCTTTCAAATTTCCGGGGAAGCAACGCTCGTTATAATATTTTTTTTTAATATGAACATATCTTCAACCCTTTTTATCACATAGACATTTAATAAACCATAATAAGTGATGTGCATTCTTGTAAGAATTGCAACATTTCGTCTTGATCTCTTCTGATCAAAATGAATAACACTCCTGCAAAATCAAAACAAGACAAGTAATTTCAATGTCAAGTTGCCAAGGCCGTATTCGAATGAATTGGAATATATTCAATCAAAATATTATTCGAAGTAACGCTGAGATCCACGTAAGACGGAACAAAAAATAACAGTTCATGCAAAGTTTCCAATAATAAGTATCTTTACCTACATCTCGATGAATCAAACCGCAAAGAAGTTCCCAAAAATTTGTGAACCCTTCACAAACTCAGCTCGACACGTCCGTTCACAATGTTCTACAAGAAAAATTTACCAGAAAACTGGCCTTCAAGTTTCGTCCAATATTTTCGGACTTTATTTTTATCAGTATTTATCGAGAGCGCGTTTGAAATCTTCTGCCGCACTAGCGTCCTCTGATTCGAATGCCGGCCGATAGACTGAGAGGACGCTCGATTTAACTCAGCAATCCGCGCACCGCCCCCTAACAAGCGCGACAAATGACAAACGGCTCTCGAAGTACCGAAAATTATAAATAACGTTTGCTTATGTTGTCTTCGGTTAACTACGAAATATAGGGTATAGAATTCGAATGGCATTCCAGGTTTGATTCGATGAGATTGCGAGATTGGCCCGTTAGAGGCATGTATTAGAGGCGATGCGATTTTCGACGATATTTGGTAAACGCAAGCAAATTTGACACATAGTTGCTGGTACAACAAATTTTTTGTACGATAGGTAATTTGTTTTCAAATACTGCATACAAAATTACGTGAGGTACCTATCGATTCCACACATTTCAGGAACAGAAAATCAGTTAGAACAATGACGGGTTTTTAATAACTTTCAATTTATATCGGTTCTGGCTATAATTTCGAATCACATTATCCTAGTTATTTTTATCATATTATAATACAATACAGTGGTGTCATATTGTATATATTTCACTGAAACTTTTGAGAAGCGGTTTCTCTGGCATTTTTCCAGCATCCAGCTCTTTCTCGCACGATAGTTACGATAGTGCCTCCGCAGCCCTTGGTTCGGAAAGCACTACTCGTTGTTTGAAACCAATTTTGTGTTGAATAACTCTTTTTCAACGTTCACCTTTTTCGCACAATTAAAGATTTACTTTATTTGATGCTTTTAATGAAAATTGAAAATGCAGGTTACAAGTGACAAAAATGGAATGATCAAAATACATGTCTCAGATAATTTATAACATAAACAAAGAATAAAACTATTATAGTTCTTTCGTGGATTTTCGGTTTACAAGATAATTCTCGGTGTGAGCTTATTCTGCAAAAGATAAATCTCGGTAGGAGCTTGGTCTGCAATTTCTCTAGTCGCCAGGAAGTCTAGGCGGCAGGGCCGGACTCAGGAACTGGGTGGCTGGGCCGGACTCAAGAACATAACTCGATTACGAAGGTGTACGAAACCATCCGAACTGCTATTCTGCTTGCGGGAAATTTAAAATGAATCATGAGCGGTAGTATATGTATGCGAATACAAGTCGGATATTATCGTTGAGTGGTATTACGTGAAATATATTTCTGTTTCTCGTATATTTCTATATAAGGTGAGAAGTTCATATAAGCATGGGTCCGCAAGGCCTTAATTTTTGATATACGGGGCGTTGAAAATTTATTTTTATTTTGGTTTTTCTTAAATAATTTTTAATAAAATGTCGATATTTGGACAAAAATTGGTATTTGGGGATTTTTTAAGATGAGAAATTCAAATGTAATCTTAGTTTTGCACTTAATTGTAGGGGGCGCCGCCAACAGGTCTTTGTCTCTTTTGGGGAGTCACAACTTTGTCGTGCATGTATGTATCACATTTTCTAGATGAAAAATCGATTCCTTTATCATTTTTACGTGGAAAAGGTTTGCTTTTCAAAAGTCGCTACAAGCAGCCGTTTTCGAGATATTTTGATTTGAATTAATCGATGCATGTGTTTGTCAAAAAGTGAAACAATTTCAAAAACTTTTTTTTTCTTCAACATAGAAAAATTTCAAACGTTAATTTTCAACAGACAATAAACAACGGAACACTAGATATAAATCTAAATCAAAATCACAATAAATGTTCGAAATGTCCACCTCCTGCCTGTATCCACGCATCCAATCTTCTTCTCATCGATTCGCGCACTCTTTGAAAAATTCCTGGAGTATTTTGAATCGTTCTACAAGAGTTAATCATTCGATTACTTGATTCTTCTTCATTTTGTATAGGTGTCTGGTAAATTAAGGATTTTAGATGTCCCCACAGGAAAAAATCCAAACTGTTAAGGTCTGGTGACCTAGGGGGCCATGATTGAGGCCCTTCCCGACTTATCCAACGGTTGCCGAAAGTTTGATCTAAAAATTCTGGCGCTTGGATGCTAGAATGTGTGGGAGCACCGTCATGCATAAACCACATTTCATTTCGTAGTCTAAGCGGCACATCTTCCAGTAAAATAGGCAAATCTTCTTCAAGAAAATGACGATATCTCTCTCCGTTTAATCTTCCCGGAATGAAGAATGGACCTTTAAAATCATCTCCACGGATTCCTGCCCACACGTTAAGAGAGAACTGTTCTTGGAAATGTGATTTCCTGTATCGCACGGGGGTTTTCCTCTGACCACAAATGGTTGTTGTGAAAATTGCGTATAGCGTTGCGTGAGAAATTTTCTTCGTCGGTTAACAGGATTTGATTTTCAAATAAAGGATTCTGAATAAGGCATTGGAGAAACCAACGACAGAAGTTGGTACGTAACGGAAAGTCACGAGGAAGTAGTGCCTGAACTCTTTGAATATGGTAGGGATATAACAAATTATCAATTAAAATTTTTCATACCAGAACATGAGAAATTCTGGAGCTTGTTTCCAGGTGTTCTCCTACCAGATTAAGAACTGCTTCCTAGGTTTCTGGGGTTCTTACCTTCCGATGTGCAAACATCGACATTATTTAAAAATTACTACGAAAAACCAAAATAAAAATAAAGGCCTTGCGGACCCATGCTTATATGAACTTTTCACCTTATAAATAACTGAGGAATGTCCTGTAAAATATCGGACACATATTTTATAACACCCTGTATATCCGAAAAGAGATTGTATTCTTGCTTTTATTTTCACGAACAAAACCAAATTAACTCTGAATAAAAACTTGCATAATTTGAAAAAAAATAAAATTTGTTATATAAACAAACCTTAACCCAAAAAAAAACCCCGGCGGTCGGCCATGAAAAAAAGAAATGATTTTTTTTAAACGGTAGTTAATAGATTCTAACGATTTAGAATATGCCATTTGATAAAACTATCGTATTTTCTCTTCCTAAACACGGAACGAAAGTCAAAGCAGATAAGAGGATTTTTACTCTTCCCGGGAAGAGGATTTTTACTCTTCCCGGCCAACTGACACAGATCAAAAAGTGATATGTTCCTATCAACTTAATATCACTATCGCTACTAAATTAATCAAACACTTCAATCTACCATATCTTGTACCTTAACTTTTTGATTTTTAAAAACACCTGACCAAAGGGGAAATGAAATAACAATTAAAATTCAAAAATTCAAAATAATATAGCAGTACGCAGTACGGAGTCCCACAGACACATACATTCAATCAAGAAGGAACATTTAAAAAATGAATAACTTCTCCAGAATACGTGACCGCCAAGAATTTTTTACTGTCGCAAAAATAATGGATTTAAAAAAAAACATTTCTTTTTTTTATAACTGTTTTTTGGGTTAAGAAGGCTTGTTTAATTACAAAAAAAAATATTTTTTCACATCTGCGAATTGTCGCTAAACTACATTTTTACCGCATAATGTAAATACACGATAAAAACAAATATTTATAGATCACATTTTAAAACTTACCTGCCTATTTCAATTTGACGATCTATAACACATTTCCGCAAAAACTAAAAAGTATCAATGAATGTAAGAAGTTTAAAATAGCCTAATGCTTTATTGGAAATTGTTTTTATTCCTTTGATGAATATTTTAACGTGTGATAGAATAGTTAGAGAGCCGTGTGTCTAAAACCGCGATAACCAGGTCCGGAGAGAGCTAGAATTGGGCCTGGGGCAGAGTATGCAACCGGTCCCCTACCTCCTTTTCTTTTCTATTCATATCATCAGTTTTTTTTGAATATAATTCAGCTGAGGGCGTTGGCTTGATACTAGAATGAATATTCATTAAAAAGATGAGCTGTTCTTTTTTCTGAATACCGTAAACCATCATATATAAATGATTTATTATCTTCACTGTTTGAAGTTTCATGCAATTGGAAAAAAAACATTTTTTCTACGACCGTGCGTTTTTACCCACTTTCCCGCACGCATTTTTTTGATAGTGTTACTTTTTCGCACTAGTGCAGGAAAATAAATATATGTCAATTTTTACGTTATTATATTCATTGATTTCACCTGTAGTTATTACTATTCTTACTTATTTAGGTTTTAATAATCAATGTTACCTAGACTTTTTTCTTGCTTCTCTATTTTTTATTTATTGGAATAAAATAAAAATTGGGATACTTTTATATAACTATGTTTTTCGATCAATCTACATAACAACTAAACTAAGCTGTGTCAGGTTATTTAATATGGTGACCAAAGATTTGCTATGATAACCAAGGTATATCACCAAGACGTCAAAGTTTCGTCAAAGTGACAGAGATCGCTACCTATTTACGCCTACCTAACCCAGAACGTTACACAGGTCAAAGTTTCAGACATTCTTCGGTAACGTTTCTAGCAGATTCAGGCGAACCAACATAAAACGTCTTGGAGGCTGGAAGTCAACTGCTGAAGGTTACGTGTAGGACTCCGAAGAACAGAAGAAAACCAACTCAAATAAAATCTTCTTTCATATACTAACAACTTGCAACCGATGCTGTCTCCGTCATCGTCATCTTCATGCACTTTGCAATCTAATAGTGTTACTCTGAACAGCCAGTTACCACTAACTAACTCCGCTGTACCAGCTATTCTTACTCATTTGCAGAATGCAACAAGTTGTGTTTTTAATATTAGTATTCATAATAATTAGAAGATTTTCATTTAAAGTTTTGTATGTTGAAATAATATATATATATATATATATATATATATATATATATATATTTAATATGCTTTTTAAATTTATATGCGGTCGTAGTAAAAATAATGTTCCCAACTCATGCGTAAAGTGTCTTTCCCGCACTTGACGGCAGTCACGTGCGAGAAAATATCACTTTCCGCACTTGTTAGGAAATAGTATATTACATTACTAGTGCGGAAAGTGACATTTTTCACACGAGTGGGAGATATTGTGGCACGAGGCGTAAGCCAAGTGCGGCAATCACACGAGTGTGAAAAATCACTTTCGCGCGAGTAATGTACGCTATTTTTCCTACGACCACCTATTTTATTAATTAATATGTAAATATTAGATCGTGTATATTGAGTTGCCTGACTAATCTTACGTTTTATATGTGACAGTCTATGTTTGAATAATGTTTCTATAAAGAGTGCAGATGAATTTAGAATAACTTTTATACAACTCTGACATTTAACAAGGTTTCACTTTCGATCATGTGCCTACTATCACGGAATGTCTGTTTTTTGTGGTATTGTGTCGTGGAATTGTTTCAAAGCCTACTTAGCTTTTTAAATTTTCAAATAATGTGCCCGCGTCTGGTTCTCTGGTTGCCTATCTTAGATACAGGTAGTTCGTATTAAAACAAACTACTGAAATAATTATAAATCAATAGTTTAAGCTTTCGTTGCTATCCTTCAATTATATGAATTTTAAAAATAGCTGAATTTTGTTTTAATAAAATGAAAATACAAGAAATATCATAATTCTATTAATGTAAATCGACTTACGACATATACATATCTCTGATAACGTTAATTCAAATCTGAATTAGCTCAGATGGAAGAGTATACGGTAGATGACCGCAAGGTTGTGGGTTCGATTCTCGGCGTCAACATTTTTTTTTCTTCTTTTCTTTATTTTCTAAAAATAATTAGTTTTTAGTCCAGTTTTCATGTAAATAATATCAATAAGGAAGAGCAATTAATAATTACATCTGTAAATCTTACAGGATTCACGGGTTTGACGGCTTATTGACAGCCGTGCGGAAAGTTACTTTCCGCACTAGTGCGGAAAGTACTTTCCGCACGCGTGAGAATAAAGGTTACTTTTCATGGGAGTAGAGAGTGCGATATGTGTTACTTTCCTATGTGGTCGTAGGAAAATAACTATTTCGTAATTTTTTTTTCGACAAATATTAAATACAGATGTTAACTCTTGTAACAGTAAAATAAATTAATGGAACTATATAATTTTCAACAATAGGTACAATTAAGTTTTTAAAACAAATTTGTTTTTCCGACCTTTATGTCGGCAAAATCATTTGTTATTTTTTGGAAATTCAGCTGCCCAGTTAATTGTGATTTAATTGAGAGCATTGCCAAACCATTAAGTAGTGTCTGTCCCATAGTCGAACGCAAGTGATCTTTCATTCTGGCCAAAGTACTAAATGATCTCTCAGCCTCGGCTACGGTCACTGATATCGAACAAAATATCCTAATTGTTATTTGGAAACAAGCTCTGTACTTTTTGTTTGAAAATAATATTGAGTAGTTCCAAGGGCTGCATGTTGTCTTCGAAGAAAGCGGACTGAACAGTTTTGATATGAATAATTTATTCACTGAGAGATGGTAACGTCCCCCGAATATACGGAAGAAAAATTGTCGCGATTCGTAAAAATGAAGGTTAATGGATCTTAATAGACATAGACAGTGGCTGCCTGGCCTCACTTGGGTATTAGGTGTGGGCATTGAACCAAACATTTTTTTAATGTTTCATGAGGACTCCAGGCCCCCTGACCTTTCGGGCTCCGGGATATTTGCCCCCATCCCCCCTGCTCCCCCTCTCTCCAGGCTTGGGGATGACCCACATACGTCTTCCGTTTGATGAGGTGAAAGTCCATCCCTCGAAAACCCAAATTCAAAATATTTTTGAAATCGGGCAGGGCCCACTCCAATATGAAGGAAAAATTTCTATCGACTTTTTCGACGATTTCTATGTCTTCCGTTATGATAATGTTGTAATCATCCGACAAAGCGGAAGACGATTTGGTTGAGGCGCACTACTCGAAACCTATTTTTGAAAATTTTGGGCCCCAAAATCGATCATTGCAAAAATTCGACGTCTCCTATATGCCTAATTCTGTGTTCCTTTACTATGTTATTGTCTTTACATCGGAAAAATCCGAGTGGAAGACTTTTTTAGTAGGGTTGACCAAATAAACAAATTGAAAAACTCGCGGGAGCGGCTAAGTTGAAAAATAGAAAACTGCACTTGGGTTCAATCTTAAGCTTTCAAAATTTGCATGGAGCTTCTTTAGGGGCCAGAAAACCTAATTTCCAGAGGAAAGACTTTTTGGCCAACTTTTCACCCCTTCCCGCCCCTCTGAATTTCTTCTATGTTCTCTGTTTATTCCTGGTAATCTTTTTCTCATCGATAATTCAATGTATAAAGTTTGATAAACTCACCTCAACTAGTAGTTGATGATAACAGGAATACATTTCAACCCCTATATAAGGGCTTTTCGCCCCCGCCGGCTCAAATAATCTATTTGAGCGAGGAAGAGCAAATAAATGAACTTAGGGAGATGAATGAATGCCACCAAATGAATTCTTTGGCGTTAGGCTCGTTAACGGTTTATAAATAAATAAAGTTATGAACAATTCTTACCAAAAAATGAATAAATAAAGTTGTAAACAATGTTTACCAACAAATTATCAAAAATGATTTTGGTGTCAAGAATGATTTCGGTATAATTCATTCTCTCACATTTGATCCATTACAAAACTTTTTTTGGTTACAAATTATTAAAAGTGTAAATATCTCCTGTGATTTTTTTTCTAGTTGATATAGCTTACAAATTATTTTAATTGTTCCAGAAAGTTATAACAAGTATAGAAAATGTTATATTTATTATTGTATAACAACAAGTAGAAGAAAAAGTTATATTTTTTCAACGGTTATTTATCCATAAACCCTCAACGAGCCTAACACCGAAGAATTCATTTGGTGGCATTCATCTTCCTTAATTCATTTATGTGCTCTTCCTCGCTCAATTAGATTATTTGAGCCGGCGCACACAGGTGAAAATGAAGGAATAGCTGGCCAAAATTATAAAAAGACGAAATATTATTTTTGTTGATAGTTCAATAGGTTGATAGATTGATTAATTGCATGAAAGGTACTGAATGATCACATATTGCCACGTTTATAGTATTAACACGCTTTTCACAAGCTTTTATTTAACTTGCTTCGTTCGCATGTCCTGTCTCTTCGGTTCAAAATTTGTAAGTGAATTTTGACACATTTCTAATCGTCCGATTGACTTGAAATTTGGCAGGTGCATATAATTTTGGTGACAATGACTTATGAAATTTTTATAACAGGAAAAAAATTAAATGGCGGCTCCAAGATGGTGCGTGGACCAATTCTGTGATTATGTTCCGATTCTATTCAAAATTGGTATGCAGGGGTTTTTGGGGACGGAGATTATGAATTTTTTTATCAAAATCCATCAATTTAAGATGGCGGCTCCAAGATGGCGAACGAGTTTTGTGATTAAGGTCCGATTCTCTCGAAAATAAGTATATATGGGTTTCTGGGGTCGGAGATTATGATTTTTTTGTCAAAACTCATGAATTCAAGATGGCCGCTCCAAGAGTGTCGACGAATTTTTACATTCATGATCCTATTTGACTCAAAAATTAGTATTTAGTTTTCAAAGTAAAAAATTCGAAATGGATTCGCCAATATGGCGGATGAACTTCGTTATCAATAATCAGAATCACTTAAAATCGACCGGTATGGATTCTTGGGGACGCAAATTATGAATTCATCATCAAAATATGAAAATTCATAATAGCGGCGGCTCCAATATCGTCATTCTAACCCAAAATGAGGATACCTGTATCAATTCATAAAAATAAAAAGCGTGTTTTTTCATTCAAATTCATTTTTGTACTTCAATTTAAATGAGTGAGAACCTAGTAAGAGTACTTATACATTATATTACTCAACTGCAGGTTCTTTCAAAAGTACCATAACGTCATCTGGATATGTCCTCGATTTTTTCTGTGGCAATTTCCGCATACTAGTGATGTAAGGATCAGACGATACTAATAGTTGATGGAATAAATCTTCCATGGTTTGTTCCCCAGGAAAATTTTCTGGTATACCCTTGGCGGTATGTTTTTATTGCTTTATTTTCGCTTTCTTGAGCATCATCTGATAGAAGGCCTAACGGTGCTATCGCATCTCTTATTATTATATCACCTTGTATCAATACTTGGTGAATTGTGGTTGGAACATTTTACCATGGGTAATATTTCAGGTATATCACAAACGTATTTAAGGCGTAAATCTTGAATTTATCCTCATTTATTGCAAAGCCACTTGAAATTGTCATCAAAATAATCCATGATCTATATATTAGAGTTTTCTTTAATCCGGTGATATCTGCAGAAATTTCGTAGTTTTCAAAAAAATGTCTCGGTGAATTGCCATCGTTTTTGCTCCCGTATCCATGCTTAGGTTTATCCACTAACATTCCCAATTTAGTTTTGAATTCATTTTGTATTCTTTTTTTTTCTGATTGCCAATTTTTATTTTTACTTTGAAAACGTTCATCTTTTCTTGAGGCACTTTCACTTCTTTTTATATTGATGTATACATTTTGACAACTTTGGTTTGATGTCTGGTAGTTCGTCCTTACATTTGTAGCCTCATGAATTTTTGAAACCAGGTATTCACATATTGACTCATTCTCATCTGATGCGCCATTTTTATAAAAAGTAACAAGTTCTCGTCGACTAATCGAGATTTTTATATGTGGACTTCCTGAAAAAAAAATACTGTTATTACTACGAGACCTCTAATATTTTTACATTCGACTGAATATTTTTTCTGCAATTCGATTGATTCTGACATCTTCCCTACCGCAATGGGAGATTCCCTTTGGGAGGTAGAGAATGGGGAAAAGTGCTTCTTACCTAATTTCAAGTCTACAATTGTCAATTATAGAACAAGAAAACAAAATTAAAGCTAATTACTTATAATTCCTGAAAATATTTTTCTTAATCTTCTGGCTCGGCGAAAGAGTGGTGAAAAAATGCAATAGGATTTTTTTCCTCCATACACCACTAGAAAAAAACAAAATTAAAAAAAACAAATAATTTAATGTGTTCGACTTGACGAACTATTTGACAGACACTACATAATTTATATTATTCAATAATTTCACAAAATGAAACATTTGGTGCGTCATGTGATGCAATAATAAATATGTATGTGGACTCAGATTCAAGGTGTTCGAAAGAGACAGAACTGGAAGCAGATTATTTTAGGATATTGGACAATTTCTAATGGCATACCCTGTACAATAATATAGACTCAATATAACGGAGTCCTGAATTTAATTACCAGTATACTATACTGACCTATCTTGTCATGAAAATATACAATGTACCTACTTTAATAAATAGATCAATTGAGGTATCGAATCTCAGATCTATTTCAGATGGCACTCAGATACTAAGGAAGAAGGAACTCGATTGGATTCTTTTAGAAAACCCAGGGAAATTGATTTTGTTTAGAATAATTTTTGTTGTAAATTTTGAAATAAGCCACGGAATTTGTAAAATATCAAAGATATTGATTTTTGTCCCACCCCACGGGGTCATACGGGGGGACAAAATTTGAAGACAATCGATTACACAACAATGAGTTCACATTCAAATTGAAAAAAAAAACAGAATTTCTTCCCAAATTATGGGGATTTTTTTCAAGTTAGCGCTTGGTGCGTATACACTTATCACAAGTCAAATAGATCTAACAGATTTTTTTCTGAAAAGCGCAGGTAGGCGCAGCCGAATCTAATACCAATTGGAAGCTTTCGAAATGAGCTTTCATATGATACCAAATATGCCGTTTGATCTTGATTGATATGGTACTTTCATTCCAAAGATAGTAGATGGAATATATTTTTTGTCATACTAACTTTGAAATCGTGTTACCTTGGACTGGATAGATTAAAATAAATGTTTTTATGCAAATAAACATGTTCCTCACCTTCTTGAACGGAATCCATGATAAATGAAACACTTTCAACCCTGCAGCAAACTTTACACACACAGCAAATAGTTCTCGAAAGACTCTCTATGACGATCTGTCAAGAAAACGACTTTGTTTGAAAACACATAGGTAACTAGATAATGTGCTCAAAGTCAAATTTTGCTCACCAAAAGATGGTCTTACCCGCCCTATCAATAGTGCAACAAGTTATTGTTCAATTGAGATATCTTCAGAGAAAATGATTTTGGCCAGCTTTTTGGTCATTCTCACCTGTGTGCGGCGGGGGCGAACAGCCCTTATATAGGGGTTGAAATATATTCCTGTCATCATTAACTACTAGTTGAGGTAAGTTTATCAAACTTTATACACTGAATTATCGATGAGAAATATTTTAGAACGAAAAAGAATACCAGGAATAAACAGAGAAACTAGAGGAAATTCAAAGGGGTGGGAAGGGGTTAAAAGTTGGCCAAAAAGAAGAAGCTCCATGCAAACTTTGGAAGCTTAAGATTGAACCCAAGTGGTCAACCCTGAGGCCGGGCCCCACTAAAAAAGTCTTCCACTCGGACTTTCTCGATGTAAAGAACATAACATAGTAAAGGAACACAAAATTAAGCATATAGGAGACGTCGAATTTTTCGATGATCGATTTTGGGGCCCAAAATTTTCAAAAATAGGTTTCAAGTAGTGCGCCTCAACCAAATCGTCTTCCGCTTTGTCAGATGATTACTAGTCACTTTCTAAACAAAATTATCATAACGGAAGACATAGAAATCGTCGAAAAAGTCGACAGACATTTTTCCTTTGTACTGGAATGGGCCCCGCCCGAATTCAAAAATATTTGGAATTGGGGGTTTTTGAGGGATGGACTTTCACCTCACCAAACGAAAGACGTATGTGGGTCATCGCGTCTCAGAACCCGCGGCTCTCTAACTATAATGAATATATAGAATCTCTATGTTGTTCTCTTCCGCTTCGTTTGATGTTCATCTGTCTGACCATTCATACACATATGTACTTAGGTCCTATTGGAAAATAAATATTTTTATTATTATTATCAATTATTCAATTTCAAGAAACAACCTCTCTCCCAGACCAAATCAATTCGTATATATCATAATAATTTAATTAGATTCTTGGTCCAATTTTATCGTTCACTCAGTTTAAAAAGTGCGGTTTTGCTATTTGGAATCAATTTTTGATTGAGAAACAAGCATTTTGTTTCATAATATATTGGGTTCCAGAAAATATATCTCTCGACGAAATAAGGTAACAAATTTTCGGCGAGGCGTTATGAGTCTGAGCATCATGTTTCCCTCTGGAGACATAAATTTCGTTCAAACAATATATTTTACTATGGCACAGCTCAGACATTTTAATTAATCATTCATTAGTCCCCTTTGATATTTGAGAGTGCTGGATATTCTCTGACAGAAGATTATTATTGAAGTAGAAATCCATAAATGGATAAAAATAATGCAATAAAAGACAAATGTTCCATTGATGAGAAAGAAGTAATTATGAAATATTTTCAGAGTATTGCGAGAAAATATTCACGAGAACTTTTTCCTGAATACAATTCATCATTTGTAAGAAACAAATTGAACCTGCATTATGACCAGTTTCTTGATATCTGAAAGCAGAAAATTACTGATTGGAATTCACCTGATTCGGACATTTTAATTACATGTAATTTCTAATTCTTATCCGACGAAAAAAAAAGAGGAGGTTCTCTAGTCGACGCTTATATATTTTTTCCATCTATGGCCACGCATAACTTTTGACAGATTAGTAGAAGTAGTAAGGATAGAAAAATAGGGAATGATTTATTGATTTTATACCTGTGAACCGATTCTGTTGAAATGTGGCACACATATGAAGTTCTGATGACACTACAACATAATGGAGGCCCGGAGTTGATCTGATGATGGAGACGGAAGACAGTCGAGGGACCTCCTCAACGGCTCACAGCAGCTATCTCGTGTTTGGGGTAAAATGTACATTGATTTATTTATTAATTCATTCATTCATTCATTCATCGATTCATCGATTCATCGATTCATTTATTCATTCTTTCTTTATTTCGTTCGTTCGTTCGTTCGTTAGTTAGTTAGTTCGTTCGTTCGTTCGTTCGTTCGTTCGTTCGTTCGTTCGTTCGTTAGTTCGTTCGTTCGTTCGTTCGTTCGTTGGTTCGTTGGTTCGTTGGTTCGTTGGTTCGTTGGTTCGTTGGTTCGTTGGTTCGTTGGTTCGTTGGTTCGTTGGTTCGTTGGTTCGTTAGGTTCGTTAGGTCGTTAGGTCGTTAGTTCGTTAGTTCGTTAGTTCGTTGTTGTTAGTTACTGTAGTTCTAAGTTCTTACGTACGAAGTGAGGTTCTTAGTCGAGCGTTAGTTCGTTTTCGTTAGGGTCTTGAGATTCGTAGAGTGTGTAGATTCGTTAGTTGATTTATCTCGGACCGATTCGTTGAATGGCATCTCATTGAAGTTCGTCACTCAACTTGCCAGTTCGTCAGTTGGACGAGTTCGTCAGTTCTCAGTTCTCAAGTTCGTCAGTTCGTCAGTTCGTCAGTTCGTCAGTTTTTCAGTTCATTCATCAGTTCAGTTCCGTTCATCGATTCATCGATTCTATCATTCTCTTTCGTCGTTCGTCCTTTCGTCGTGTCGTCTCGTTCGTTCGTCGTCGTCGTTCGTCGTCCGTCCGTAGTCGTCGTCGTCGTTCCGTTCCGTCTGTCTCGTTGTTCGTTCGTCGTTCGTCTCGCTTCCGTCTGTCGTCGTCCGTCGTTCGTCGTCCGTCCGTCGTCGTGCGTTCGCCTCCCCCGTTCCGTTGCGCGTCGTCGCGTTCGTCGTCTTTCGTCCTTTCCGTTCCGTCTGTCCGTCAGTCTTTCAGTCGTTCGTTCGTTGTTCGTCTGTCGTTCAGGTCGTTCACGTCCGTCAGTTCGTGTTCGTCGCGTCGTCCTAGTTCGTTAGACCCGTCTCGTCAGTCCGCCCGTCCGCCCGTCCGCCCGTCCGCCCGTCCGCCCGTCCGCCCGTCCGCGCTATTGAAGCTGTTTCCAGAAGAAACAAGAATGTATAATGTTTCTTAGTAAGGGTAGAGCAATAAAATGGTATTGTTTTTTTTAATCTGGTTCAAAATTGGTACATGGGGTCCTCGTTGGATTCCAAACACATTTTCTCAATGATTTTTTTCGATATCTTGTCAATTTGACCCATTTTTCGGCACCACAGACACTTTTTTTGAAATTCACGCCAAATCTGAGGTCACGTGATATATGTCGCAACGGATTTTTTTGTTTTCAGACATGCATAAACAAACCGCCAATAGAGTTTTTCAGAAGTTTCAATAATATTTTTTTTCCATTATATAGCCAACCTTATACGGACACTGAACATTTTTACATATTTTTCATATTGTTCGTTTACTGTCGGAATTGAACAAAAAAAAATGTTGAATGTATATTAAGTATAACATGAATAAAATAATGTTTCATCCATGTTTTTTATATTACGGTGATTATTAGAATGAAAAATCTATATATATATATATATATATATATATATAAATATATAAAATGGAAGAAATTTAATGGACATAGCCCTCAGAGAGAAGTGTTAACCGTAGACACCGTAGCCAGCCAGGGTCTGCTAACCGAAACCACAAATGTGCGGCTGGCTTCTGTTGTTGACTCCGTTGATTTGTTGTTTTCTACCAAGTGTTGTTCATCCTTGCACTTCTTCACCGTACTGATGAGGGCCGAGAGCCCGAAACACGTGTCTACGGTTAACACTTCTCTCTGAGGGCTATGTCCATTAAATTTCTTCCATTTTGTTTACCAGTCCCCTCGATATTCTTTCCATTCATATATATATATATATATATATATATATATATATATATATTGGGTAATATATTTTTTTTTCTTCTTAACTCTTTTTTAATTCTTCCCAACTGTCAAAGTTTCTCTTTTTAACTTTTTTTCTTGGTCACAGACGATACATGAATATTTTGAGAAGGATCTGTACTTCAAGAGCCCTCGTCTGTCTATAGACTCACAATCCTAGATTAGTCTGCAACAGAATTAGTAGAGGAGGTCGACCTTCACCGATCTGATAACTCGAGACATATTTTTTATCAAATATAATTTATAAACAAATATGCCCATGATAACTTGCCTATCGAAAAGTGTTCATAGCTATTTTTAATTGAAATAATTTTAATCAATTTTCTTTCATCACCTTCACTCTTTTGATAACCGAATGAGTTTAACCTCAACTGATAGTTTTTAACACACAGAATATGCCTAGGTAGGCTTGCCTACTTATTTCTGCGCATGGCTACCTGGCAAGCAGATGTGAACAGGTAAGTCAATATAGGTAACTACACCGATCTGTTAACCAATCGAAAAATATTATTGCCAAGCTATAAAGTTTTAGAATTTTAGCTATTTGATATGTGCGAGAGAGAAAGTAGAGCGTCCGAGGTCCGTGTGATAGAACAGGACACAACATAGCAGCTGCACGCTACCTGACCGTTGAATGTATCCGAGTGCGCATGCTCGTGTACATGTGAGTGACTTTATAGCTTGGCAATAATATTTTATGTACGATTTTTTGCAGGCAAGCCTATACGATTGGTTTTGTAATTAAATTATCTTACCTATGATATCAATTTCGATTGGTTAACAGATCGGTGTAGTTATCTATATTGACTTACCTGTTCACATCTGCTTGCCAGGTAGCCATGCACAGAAATAAGTAGGCAAAGCCTACCTAGGCATATTTGTTTATAAATTATATTTGATGAAAAATATGTCTCATCGAGTTATCAGATCGGTGAAGGTCGACCTCCCACCGGCTCTTAGACTAAATGTTACGTTCATTTGCTCACGGTAAATGATGAAAACTTATTCCAGTCGAATTTAATTTGGCTCCTGCTCGGCCAATATGAAACACAATACAATAATAACAAAACCAGGCGGCCAAAAAGTAGTTTAAGCAATATTTTACCCAACGAATTAATTGAAAAGGCCGCTGGCACTTTTGCTGTCTGTTTGGCACATCATAAAGGAGTTTTTCACTCTTTTCCTAAGAAAATGATCTAATGGAACTCCTTAATGAAAAAAAGTTCATTTATTCGGGATGATACACCATTATAATTTTTTTCGCTCAACAAGTACAAGGAAACATGCGTATCTATCAAACATCACACATGTGCTTTTATTTCCTGAAAGGGTACTCAATCATGTCCCAGTGTTTTGATACGAATGACATATTTATAATAGTCGGACTGGAAAAATTGCTTCAATGTTGGAATGGATAATATACTTTATCGAATTCAGTTTGTATTTAATATTCACTGGAACAATCATGAAAATTATAGTAATAGTTATATTTCACAAACTTAGTGCAGACTTCACAAGAGTTATTCCATATAATGTACTCGAAGAAAAAACTGTTATTGGAAGTCCTTCCAATCGGTTGAGCCTTACATTGCATCTATATTCTGGATCGTATTTCAGAAACTTTTAAATTCAAATCTCAGAACTCTCGTGGCGCCTGGAAAATTCAGAATAGAGAGTTTAGTTAATTTGATATGCAGTCATGAATGCATTGTTAGATCTGTTAGTTCCTATCTATTTTAAAATGATTCCGCTTGTTTTAAGTTTTAATGTAGGCATGTACCAGTACCATGTTTTGTTCAATATAATATCAAATTAAAAATACAAACAAAACAAAAGGCAACAAGGTCAAACGGAATGGAGTTATAAAAACTGCTCGAAATGATCACCTCCAAGCATTAGACAGGAATTAAGTCTTCGTCTCATAGACTGGCGCAAACGTTGAAATATTCCTGGTGTGTTTTGGATTGTCTCGCAGGCTGCAATGATGCGATTCCTTAAATCATTCACACATTCAATGGGGGTCGTATAAACCAAGGACTTCAGGTGACCCCAGATGCAAAAGTCAAGGGGTCAAGGTTAAGGTCCTGCTAAAAAAACAGCCCATACTTTTCGCAAATTATATATTACCTAAGTTTCAAATCTTGTTCTTGGACTTACAGGAAACGAAAGTTTTTCAGGTGAAACTTCTTTGAGCGCGATGAGGGTGAAGTTACAATTTGAGACATTTAATAAATGCCTGGAGATATGAAAACTGTAATAGTCATGTTTCTCGGTTTCAAGATAGGTATTTGATAAAATTGGAATTATGTAAAAAAAATGTTCTTGTTTCTCTGCTGAAGGTTGAGTTGGAAAACACTGTTTGACAGTGACACTTTGCCTATTCAATCTCATAAGTATATATATATAAGGGGGTGTTCAAACGGAACGGAGTTATAAAAACTGCTCGAAATGATCACCTCCAACCATTAGACAGGAATTAAGTCTTCGTCTCATAGACTGGTGCAAACGTTGAAATATTCCTGGTGTGTTTTTTATTGTCTCGCAGGCTGCAGTGATGCGATTCCTTAAATCATTCACAGATTCAATGGGGGTATATGATCCAAAGACTTCAGGTGACCCCAAATGCAAAAGTCCAAGGGGTCAAGGTTGAGGTCCTGCTATGCCTATTCAACGATTAGAATACACGTCGTTCAAGTACTTACTGACGAGCAGTTATGCTGAAATGAACAGGCGCACTTCGTGCATAAACCATATTCGTGGTCAAATAGCTAGTAGAAGATTTTCAAGTAAAATGGGAAGCTGCTCCTGGAGAAAATTTGTATAGTTTGCACCAGTTTGCCTTAACGGTAGAAAATAAGGTACAATAATATTTTCGCCAATAATTCCGACCCACACGTTAAGTGAAATTTCATATTGATACCGACCTTCTTGAATTGCATGTGGGTTATCTTCGGCCCATAGATGATTGTTATGGGAATTTATAATCCCTTGCCTTGAAAATTGGATTCGTCAGTGAATATTACGTTTTCTAAAAATGGAGCATCTTGGGTAATCATTTGAAGACTCCATTGACAAAAGTCTACTCGATGGGGAAAATCTCGCGGCAAAAGTGCCTGGACTCGTTGAATAAGGATACAATTGGTGATCCTTGAAATTTTTCCAGATTAGTTTATTGCTAACATTGAGTGTGTTAGCAATTTGTCTCTACTTAATTCCGGACGATCTTCAATCATATTGAGAACCTCTTCTTCCGTCTAGCTTCCAAAGAATCCATTGGACGCCACCTACAGATTTTTTTTTAGTGTATTATTCATATTGAAGATACAAAAGACACAATTGAACTCTCAACTACCACATAGAAATCAAAGCGACTTGACAGCCACCTACTAGATTTTTTCGATTTTAAAATCTACGATTGAAGTCACAAGTTGTGCAAACAAAACGTGAAGCCACCTACAGACTTTTTCTATTCCATTTACAGAAGATCCGTTCATGAAATTTGCTTTAACGGACACAACACATGAGTTGAAAAAGTTTTGCAATGAATTGTTCTTTTCAACACATATTTTTTAATTGTTTCGTTAAAAAGTTCTGCTGAAAAATGGAATAGGGGTTGCATGTTTCACCCCTTTGAAAGATCACAAAAAAATTGAAAAAATATTCACAGGTAGCCTTTTTATTGGTAGAATATGCCCACAAAATGGCATTTCTTCAACTCTTCAGCAATTTCAAGAAAAAAATATTTTTTTTTCTTATTTTTGGAAAGGCCTAAGAGCTTTTCTTTACATGAAAGACCCCCTTTAATTTTCGACAAGGAATCACCCCCTGATAAATTTGCACTTATTTGGTAACACCCTGTATATTGACTTTATTCTGTATCCATATTTTATTATTATAAGATAGTAGTTAGTTGGGTGCTCAATAAAAACTTTTTAACAAAAAATCAAACCTACGAAAAAAGAAACAGAAAAGCAAAAAATAAAATAAACCTTTTTAATCCTGATAACTAAGCACCTGAACTAATAAAAGTAACTAATTTTGAGTCGGCGCCAAACAAACAAACAAGCAAATTGATTACATAAAGCGTAAAATGATGGTAGTGGAATGCGTGGCGGCGGCGCGGCACGTCCCTTCTCCGGAAATTGCCACACTACCCTTGGGGTGGTTTTTTTTTCAAATTTTAAAGGGACCAACTAAGAGGTATACTCTATCCAACAAAAAGAAGAATTGTCAAAATCAGACTACTCTGTAAAAAGTTATACGTGGTCATACATTAAAAAATATATAAATTTCGACTTGAGAACCTCCTCCTCTTCACGTACCATACCAGCGAGCGTACCATAAGTATGGTACGCTCGCAGCAGTAGGTGGTAACCATATAAATTTGACTTGTGCATAGTTTTGTTGAATTAGCAAACTTTGACATAAAGGATCATGGCCGCATTGTAGCCATTATAGCATGATATATGCCCGCACATTTAATTTTTAATTTGTCCGTCTGGCCCCTTCTATTATTCAGAATTTATTAGTTACTGAAATGTTATATTGTTTGCAGGATGTCACAAATGATATTATTAAACGTTTGATTCGACAATGGATAGGAGTTGCTCAAAACAGCGAGTGAACGAATACCTTCTCTAATTATTCGAGCGGCAAAATTTACTTGAAATATTCGCTGTGGCATCACCAAAGCACATAATCGTAATGAATTCATTTCTGTGGTAATATTAAGTCTCATAGCGCGTCAGTAATTTTGATATCATTTTAGCACCAGATGGAACATTATTGTCTTTCACTTATTTGAATTCCCACAATGTAAATTTAGAATTCGAATTCATGAAAGTCATACAACCCTGTGCCTTTTTTCGTGCTTATATTTGTTCCTATTTTCATCGCTATTTGTTGGCTAAATTTTTCCAAATGACTGGCACATTACACCATGACTATTTCAATGATTGTTTCAGGCAGTAATTTCAGAGTTGCAAATATGAAAATTGACATTTACCTGGATTATTTGTTCCAACTTTTTCATTACCTGGTACTGGATTTTTTTCTTATTTTCTGTCATGCCAAACAAAACGAAAACTATGTGATTTATTTCATTTATTTGTTGGTTCGTCAAGTCCAACAGATAATTACTGTGTTGGCGAACTCGACATTTAGACCAGTGCTGAAGACTTTGAAAATGGTAAAAAGTGAAAAAAATAATAGTAGGATGAAACCCATTGGAAAAGGAAGAGAATATGACAAAAATGAAAGGAAAAATAATTTACGGGCGATCTGAGGTCGGGAAGTGGAAGGGGGTGAGTTTTTGTGGGGTAAAAAACGGTTTATCTCGATTTCCGGCAAAACTACAGGTCCTATGGTAAAAACTCAAATGGCAAAGTTGTAGGTAATGAAAAGATCTAAAACTTTTGTATCAGCACTTTTTTCACATAACCTCAAAATTTATGTGAATAATTAAAATAACCAAGTTTTTGGTTTTTTATTTTTATATTCTACAACAATTTTTTTTTCACGAAATTTGGTGAAAACCTCCTTTTCTATGTTTCAAACACACTGTGATTTTTCCGATTTAAAATATTTATTTTTTCACCTTATTTTGACTTAATATCGAAAAAGCACCCTAATTTTCCAACCGAAAATTCTTCCGTCAAAATATCAGCTTTTTTAAAAAAGTCGGTGGGCTTTTTGTTCGTTGAAATCTCTACTTTTTGATGGTATAAAAAAAAAGTACATTACTATGACAGAAAATGCAAAGAAACTAAAAAAACTCGAATCCGAATTTAATAAGACATCTACAATATTTTGAGAAAGTTGTAGAATCTTCTTTAAATTATATGCCTATTTATTGCTATATTGAAATAACTTATATACCTGAGTGACCTACGGAAAATTTTAGCCCATCAAAAAGGATTTCATAGAAAAGTGGGGAAGAGGCTAGGAGGGTCTGGGCCTTACTACCTGTTATTTTTTTGCATTTTCTGAGAACATTTACCATGGTAATGTATTTTTTTTTTCACTCTATCAGAAAGTAGAGATTTAACGAACAAAAAGCCCACCGACTTTTTTAAAAAACCTGATATTTGAAAATTAGGGTGCTTTTTCGTTTAAGTCAAAATAAGGTGGAAAAATAAATATTTCAAATAACAGTGTGTTTGGGACATAAAAAAGTAAGTTTCCACCAAATTTTGTGAAACAATTTTTTTTGTAAAAGGTAAAAATAAAAAACCAAAAACTTGGTTATTTGAATTTTTCACATGAATTTTGAGATTATGTGAAAAAAGTGTGAATAACAAAGTTGTAGATCTTTTATTACCTACAACTTTGCCATTTAACTTTTTTCCATACGACTTGTAGTTTTGTCGGAAATCGAGATAAACCGTTTTTTACCCTTAAAAACGCACCCCCTTCCACTTCCCGACCTCAGATCGCCCGTAAATTATGTTTTCTTTCATTTTTGTTATATTCTCTTCCTTTTCCAATGAGTTTCATTCTATTATAATTTTTTTTGGTTTCAAAAATTATCGACCCTGGTCTAATTTCCACAAACGTCCTGAAATCCCCACGATTCAGGGGAAAAATAGAACCAGTCTTATTTATTTTCATGCATAGAGCAGTCAACAAAATAGTTTCGCGAGTATGCGTATTTGTTTCGAATTCCTGCCACCGCAGTCACGCAGGCAAAAAAGCACGAAAAAGGCCCAGTGTAGTGTATAAAAAAATGTTCATCCATTATCAATTGCAGAAGCATGAAAAACAAGTTTCCCAGTCTTGCGGCGGAATCCTTTGAGCACAGAGGCGGAGATAACTAATTTTATGCAGATATTTAAATATTTCAAAAATACGTTAAAATAAAAAAATAAGCCATAAACGAGGAAGTATGTATTAATAGGCAATCGGATCATCATAATACCATTTTTCCCATGGTCGAAAAAAAAACCATATTTTCCATCAAAACACAACACAGCTATAGAATATTTTGAAACCCATTTCGATCCCAGACCGCTACTGGCTTTCATTTTCTCAGACCTGAAACTGGTGATTTATTAGTCTCAACGTATAGACACACCAACAAGCATTATCATTGGCTTGCGGTCACTCAAACAGCTGTTACTCAAACCCACGTTGACTATCGGCTCTTGCGATCTTCTTTTGATCTTCGGTTCGCCGACGGAGAATGTTTACGAGTATTACACTTAATTTTTCGTTCCGTTTCTTCGCATATACGCTCGTGTTAGCGAAGTGAGTTTTTGATTTGCTCCCTTTAGAAACAGCTTCTGCAATTGAAAATGGTAGAACTATAATAACATATCATCACTGTTCATTTACACAGGAGTCTTGATTACAAAAACAAATATGTATATTTAATATGTTCAGTTTATGTTTTATGTATATATATATATATATATATATATATATATATATATATATATACAGTGCTCCTCAAAAGTCCTCTTCCCCCCTCTTATTTTTGGAACGATTATACATAAACAAGTGAAATTTGGAAACTGAATATTAAAGGTTGTAAACTTCCCTACTAGTGATGATAGATGACGAAATCGTCAAAGATGACGTCACAAGGCCATTGTGACCAATAATTTTAAATGGAACCCTACGGCAAGCGACACCTCTTTTAAAAGGTATCGAAAAAACCTATTCAATGATACTAATTTTGTTTGTGTTTATGGCAGTTTTGGCAACTCGCAACGCAACGCAAAGCTGTGATGAATTAAATCAGTTAATACTAAAATTCCAAATTCAAGCTCCGTCTCTGGATAGTTGTCAAATAAGCTGACGTTTTTGTTAGTCTCCCTAATTCGACGTTTTTGTAATTGTCCAAGTATTTAATAATTTGTGTATTGTTGATCGAACGTTTAATTGTTTTAGCTTTTGGTACTTTCAATATTCTTGTACATTTTAATAATTTGTTAAACTGTTGTGAGCCAAACGTTTGAGTGCTTCAAGAAGCGAAATGGTACGTGCTTTGGGTGATAAAGTAGCAGCGATCCTAATTCTTGGTGAAACTGGACAAAATATTCATGCAGCAGAACGCATTTTTAATGAGAGGTTTCCCGATCGCCCCGTTTCGAGGACTTATTTAAGGGAGCTTCTTCGTAAGTTTGGAACAACGGGTAGTATTAATGATGCGAAACGATCTGGCAGACCACAAATTTCTGATGAGAAAAAAATTTATATACTGGCAGAAGTAATAGTTAATCCTACTTCTTCAACAACTCACGTTGCATCTACCTGTGAAGTCAGTCGAAGTACAGTACACAGGGTGTTGAAAAAAAACAAATTTCATCCATACAAATTAAAAATGGTTCATCAACTCGACGACCCAGACCGAAGACTAGAATTTTGTGAAAATATGGAAACTAAAATTAACCAACAGCCAGACTATGTCAAAACAATTTGTTTTAGTGACGAAAGTACTTTCTATCTAAATGGAAATGTAAATAGTATTGGAGTGACGCAAATCCTCACCTGTTTCGTGAAACACATACCCAATTTCCCCAGAAGGGAATGTTTGGGCAGGTATCCTGGGAAACCACATCGTTGGGCCTCTTTTTTTAAATACTAATTTAACTGGTGAGGTTTATCTGGAGCTGTTGCAAAATTCATTAGAACCGTTAATCCTTGAAATTTTGGAAGATAATCCAGATGAATTCGGCAATTTGGAAATAAAATTCCAACAGGATGGTGCTCCTCCACACTATTACGGTGCAGTAAGACGGTATTTGGATGAGGAGTATCGTGGTAGATGGACTGGACGACGAAGTTCAACGGAATGGCCAGCTCGATCACCGGACCTCACACCTTTGGATTTTTTTCTATGGGGGTACCTTAAATCGAAGGTTTACGCCACTGAACCTGACAATATTGACGTTTTAAAACAACGTATTGTAGCAGAATGTGAGGCTGTTTCCGAAGACACATTTGCAAAAGTACGAGAAGAGTTTAAAAATAGGATATTTCACTGTCAAGAAGTGAATGGAGGTCACTTCGAGCAATTTCTTTAGGTAGTTACTGATTCTTAAATCTATAATTAATATCATACTGAATGGAATTTAAATTTCAATGTTTACTAATGAGCCAGCAAAACTGCCATAAACACAAACAAAATTAGTATCATTGGTTGGTTGGTTTTTTCGGTACCTTTTAAAAGAGGTGTCGCGTGCCGTAGGGTTCCATTTAAAATTATTGGTCACAATGGCCTTGTGACGTCATCTTTGACGATTTCGTCATCTATCATCACTAGTAGGGAAGTTTACAACCTTTAATATTCAGTTTCCAAATTTCACTTGTTTATGTATAATCGTTCCAAAAATAAGAGGGGGGGAGGGGCCT
The DNA here is from genome assembly GCA_018342105.1 of Gonioctena quinquepunctata. Lineage (NCBI taxonomy): Eukaryota > Metazoa > Arthropoda > Insecta > Coleoptera > Chrysomelidae > Gonioctena > Gonioctena quinquepunctata. The sequence continues at coordinate 139,301 of JAFIRS010002704.1, forward strand.
TTTGAGAAGCACATATATATATATTTATATATATATATATATATATATATATATATATATAGACTGAAGTACAATGGAGTTTCAAAATTCAATTATTATATAACACAATAGAAATGAAATATGCAATAAAAATAAACGAAGTATGTATGGAAAATTCACATTTCACACAAACACAGGAAAAACTCAAAATTTAATATACAAATAACATTTCATTTTTCGCCTTTTCCTTGATGTAGAGAAAATCAAAATCCCTTGCGGCCTCTCAAAGTTCCAACTTTTATGACTATTGCGGGGTCGTGATGAGTAAAGGCATAGTTCATTCATTAATTTAGATTTTGGGAATATTTTCTGCAGACAGTAGTAACAAGGTTCCACCTACACCATTCTAGTATTCAAGCGATATTTTTTTTATTTACAGGTGCTCACATTGACATTTCAAATTTTGGAAAATTCAAACGGAATTTATTCGTTTTTATTGATGTGGAGCAACCTGTGTTTTTTACATGGAATTGATCCCTCACTCTTTTGCCATTTCTGCGATATGAAATATCAAAATCCTTTGCGGCGTTGCCAAGTTTAAATTTATTTTCCTATTATGTCTAAGAAATATTTTATTTATTCATTATGATTGTAATTTTTTTTATTGGCAGAACAGGAAGAACTCATCATTTAATATACAAATAAAGATCGTGTTATATTATAGAATAAAGGGTTATTATTCTAAGTATAAATCATGGAAAAAACTTCTATTTTGTCCAAGATCCCATTCTTTAACATGTTTTCCTTGGGACTGTTTTCATTTTTTATGTTTGCAGGTAAGTGATTGTAGATTCGTGGTGCAATATAACTTATAATAATAATGATAGTTCATTGGTACAGAAGTAATACACTGATTAAAATATTTATCTATATGAAGATCCCTGCCATTGCACAGAATAAACGAGCTTGCCCACGCAAGTTTCCTTGTCTGTGGGTTTTAATTTATCCATGAACAATAAAAGTATCATCACTCAAAAATAAAAAATAAAATATCAGCCATTTGAATATACAAAAATTATGATCCTTTACAGTTCATGTAGATCTGAAAAAGAATGAATTGAACAATATTTAGGAATACAAATGAAAATAATTAATCAATAAATGAAAATTGATGGATGACGCTATGATGCTTTAGGTGTAGTTTATATGTATTTTCAAGTGAATATTCAATTATTATTTTTAAGGTCAATTAGTGAATGGATTTGATTTCTAGGAGTATTATGGATTCATTCTTGAACTCTTATTTTAAAGAGCTTCAGTGACTGCCTTTGCTTGACTACTTGAGGTAGGTGATTATCCTAATGTAATGTGATTACCAGTTAATTATTGTAATAGAATGCCCAGACTATTCAGTGAAGAGCGGTGTGGAGTTCTTTGGACCGCCTGGCTAGTTTCGAATTTATTTATGTTCCAAGCAAAGGTTTGAGAAATTGTAAATTTGAATGGACGCCAGAATTTTTTTTTAAATTAGGATAAAAATTCAAATTTCCTATTCAATAAAAATAATTTCAAATCAAATAATGTTTCCTTCTGTAAATAACTACAACAATAAAACAAATACCAAACTTATATTAGTCTATTGACAAATATACATAACAAATATGTATCATATATCTGCTGTATGACAAATTTTTTAGTTTCCAAAAAAAATTGCTTTTGGTTGCTGAACCTGTCGGCTTCATCGACGACGATGTACCTCTGATTGTGTATTGTGTAGCTCGTAGCTAGACTTCACGTAGTCGTGTGGCTCGCAATCAGGGGGTAGCTATGGCTGCTGGGCAACCGATCAGGTGGAACATACAAGCATCAGCTTCTTGTCCATTGAATGATAGTTTTCAGCAACACAACATGAAAAACAATATTGCTTGTGTCAGAATTTGTTTTTACTAAAAATTCAACTTCTTGAAATTTGGAATTTCTCAATGCACTCTTCAACGCACAGTTGTTACAGTTGAGTGTACTCTCATCAAGAGATTATTGCTTAAGATAGTTTGAACATACAAATCAGCTTGTGCTGAGATTTGTCATTGATATTGTCAAAAATGTATCGAACACCCCGTAGAGTAAATCAATGAGTATAATTTCCAAGTGGGTCACAATGTTGTTATTCTGCAAAACACGAATTAGTGTCAAACATAAACAAGAGGTTTTAAAAGTGACGACTGATGGTTTGATCGGGGAGTCGACGTTGGGTTTTTGCCGTGCCCAAAGCTAGATTGGGAAATGGGGGCAGCTAGAGAGTTGAAAGGTTAAGAAGCCCTATTGCCCTATTACCAATTTGAAGATTGTGGTTTTTGGAATTAGTCCACATTTAGTTCTGTAAGTAACAAATATCTGTCTTCATTTGTAATTCATGAATAGGTCCTAGAAGGGATTCATTGTTTCATTTTAATAAATATTTTTCTATACTTTTTTACAAAGTGTTTTCAATCATTAAAGGGTCAGAATCTACCTAGTTAGTCGTGAACAAACCCCAATTCACGACAATATTCAATACTGAATTTGAAGTTTCAAGATTAAATTTTGATTTACACAAAAATTGATCATTGCCGTATCTATCTATCTAAAAAAAAAAGTTGTTCTGATCTTTATCAGCCAAGACTATACTTTACAAATAATGAAAATCAGATTTCTGCACAATTAAGTTTGAAGAATTTGATATGCAAAAATGGTACAAGTGTATACGAACCATCTTTGAGCAATCGTCAAATACTTCTTCATGAAGGTTTTCCGTATGATAAGAAATATTCCAAACTCCAAGAATTAAATATGTATGTATATATATATATATATATATATATATATATATTATATATTATATATATATTATATATATATATATATATATATATATATATGATCGCTTCACAGCTCGGTGCTAATTACCACCAAATACGAAAACATACCAAAGATATATCCAAAAGATAATGAAAAATATATTATATTCAACTATCTTGTGATTGACACCAAAAATATATCCAAATACGGTGTAAGTGATACCATATATTTGAGAACCCCTATGAAGCCTTGTCAGAGAAAGCAATCTAGACGAAACACTGATATCTTGATTCAATACGATATATCACATGTGATTTTTATAACTCCGCCTGAACTAATTTGGAAAATAAATATGAAACTTCACTCAAATCATTTACCTGCTTGACCTAATTGAATTTATTCGCTGTATACTGAACAACATGGATAGATGCTTCAAGATATCACTTCTTTCTGGAGAAATATTTCACGTTCTCGTTAGAAAATATCTGAACGTGACATTCAAAAAAACAATGGCCACAAATATTATTCTTACATACCTTCATATCACACTGAACTCACCAATGTTGATATCACTTTCGCAGAAGAAAGGAGGATGCTCTAATTGATTGGTTATTTCAACATGAACAAATTCTACTTCATTATTCAATGGCTGATAAATATATGACAACGCTGACCAATTCTGGGCACCCGCAATTGATATTTTTGTCTTGTTTTATTATTTAGGATGTCTTTGTTTTGATTTTTGTAATTTTTGAACGTTTATAAAAGAGTTGTTTTACACTTATACTTTATTTTCACTATACAAAAGGTCTGATGGGTGAAGTTTGGGTTTATTGAAAATTATTTTCAATAACCATTTTTTGGATTTCAGTAATGTGTTCGTTTAGAACACCTTCCCATGCAACAATATCCTTAGGTAAGATGTGGTATAACTAAAGTTTTATATAGCATAACGATTCTTTTTGTTTCCAAAATAGTTTTATAAAATTAAATAATTTAAAAACCAGATTCAAAAGTTTTTTGTTTGATGAAGTTTATATGGGTTTCCCATTGGAAATGAGCGTCGAATATAACCCCAAGATATTTAATTGTTTTCGTGGATTTTATTTTCAAGTCACTTGACAATTCCTCATAGGCGGGTGAATGTTTTTCATAGGAGGAAAACGGTGAAAATGTAGTTTAATCCCAATTTAAGGTGTTTTTTATTTGAGAAAATGTGAGTAAAGTTTTCAAAATATGTTTCTGTTTTCAGTTTCATCTCGCTCCAATTATCCCCAGTAAAAAAGCATACCTGATCGTCAGCCAAACTGACCACATCCCAAGATGAGTTGATTTTGAGGATGTCATTCACAAAACTTGTAAAGAGGAGAGAGTTCCTAACCGGTTCCTTGCGTAACGCCGTGTATTACATATTGAAATTTACTCACTACAGAATCGATTTCAGTGCACTGTTTTCTTTCTGCAAAATAACTCTTCGTTAAATTAAAATCTTTGTTTTTAAATCCTAGATCTTGCAGAGTGCACACAGTATCATTTTAATCGTGGATTTTTCAATTCACAGAAAAATCTTTCTATCAATATTCAATTGAGAATGTTTCCCTTTTCAACATGAATACCCCACAAAAGGTTATCTTGACGATGGCAGATAGTGACTAAAGTTTACCTTCCAGTCGCAGATGATTCCACATCTTATTTTATGAACATCCTGTTTATATTTTCAATAAATCAATCTATCATACCCCATGATAGGTTTTAATGTCAGAAAACACTAATTTCAAAGTGTCTCTCCAAAAGAAATGATTCTAACTTTTTCCATCTTTGCAAAGTGAGATTGCTTCTTGAAATGTGTTTCCCATTTCTTCCGGTCTTCCTGATGATCGTGGAAGCGTGAAATAGATTTTCGTCGACAAACATGTATTGAAGACCTAGTGAATGCGATGTCTCTCTTGCGTCAATGTTAGGAATGATTTCTGGTGAGTACTCTTTTTTGGAAAACATTCTTCTTTGCCTCATTCATCTTCATGAGTTCCTAATTGAGACTGGAATAGAAAATCAAATACCTATCTGAATAAAAATGCAAATTTTCAATTTCAGATTTTTTCTTTTGAGTTAGGGTCTTTTCAGAATATCTATCAGATGTAGTTCAATGTCCAGCGTGGCTTTAGCCGGGGAAGTAGTTGTTTTCTGTTAGACATTCACAAAAAATAACTTCATTTTCATCGTGGATTTTTCAATTCACAGAAAAATATTTTTATCAATATCCAATTGAGAATGTTTCCCTTTTCAACTTGTTCTGAATGTTTTCCAGGCGGTTTATATACGTTTTGTATTGAGGACTCCATATAATAGAAGCGAAATTTAGCTTATTGTACACAAATGTATTATAAACACAAATTGAAGACTTGATTTTATCGAAATGTTCACATGTTCTCATTACATAGCCTAACATTCTTAAGGCGGAGTTTGCGATTGATTCGACATGTAGACCAAAAATCAGTTTGGAATCGAATATAATTTCTAGGTCCCTAATCTTACTTACCCTGGTTATTTGATCATTCCCTATAGAATAATCGAAGTGAACCGGATTGATTTTCCTTGTGAATGTGATGCAATGGCATTTTTGAAAATTCAAATATATAAGTTAGACGAGTTACAATATTCAGTAAGTCTATTAAGGTCATTTTGGATCTTGTGACAATCGTTTAAATTTCGTACGGTGAGGTGAATTTTCATATCATCTGCATATAACAAAGAGTTGGCATGTTTAAAACACAACTTTATGTTATTTACATGAATGATAAAAAATAAAGGTCACAGGTGTGATCCTTGAGGGACGCCTGATGAGGAAATATACTCTTCCGAACGAAATCCTTGAACTGTTACAGATTGGGACCAATTCTTCATATAAGATTCCACCCATCTCAATAGTTAGCCTCGTACCCCAACCTCAGCAAGCCACTCGAGAAGAAGATTATGGCTAACCTTATCGAACGCCTTGCTGAAGTCGGTGTAAATGGCGTCAACTTGTATGGTCCATGTTACTATATAAATATTCACTATATTCTATTAAATTTGATTCCAATGATCGCCCTGCAAAGAAACCATGCTGTTCTAATATGATGATGGATTTCACGAGAAAATGCATATATTTGTAAACTAATTTCTCGAATAATTTAGGAATCGCAGATAGTTTACTGATAGGCCTATAATTTCTTATTATGTTTTTCTTTCCATTTTTGAAAATTGGTATTACATCCGCGTTTTTCCAGTATTCGGGAAATTGTTCACTGTTGATTGATTGGTTAAAAATTAAAATTAGGGGTTTAGCTAGTGATTTAGAGCATGTTTTCAAAAATATTGGCGGTAATCCATCCGGTCCAGCGGCTTTATTAATATCAAGGGGTAATGATCAGTAATATGCAACACTATTGGTTGGACGGTGAAATTTGAGTCATTATATTTGACAAAAATATTATCATGGCATGATTTTTGACACTTTCCTTGTTGTTGTGTTCATGGCAGATTCGAATCTGTTTACGGAGGGGATATTCAGATCGTTTACCAGCTCATCTGTTTCATCCAATATGTTCAAATTTAGGTCTCCTACCAAAATATCTGAATCAAAATTTCGGTTTTTTCCTTTAAAAAGATTGTAGAGATTATTTTTGAAAACTCCTTTGTTTATTGACGGTGATCTGTAAATTGAGAATATTTGAATCAATTGACCGTTATGTGTAATTTTTGAGTGTATTATTTTTACGTTTCCCAGATTAACAACATAAATCTTGTGATTCAATGAGTTTTTAATATAAATAACTACATCATCAGATTGGTTGAGTTGTATACCATACCGTTCCCAGGAATATTCAGCATATCAAGCCCCAATAGCTGTCGAGTTTCTGTTGGGATGATACAGTCAAACATACATTTTTTTACACCGGCTAATAATACTTGAAGTTGGTGCAAATTCTTATGTAGACCTCTTTTATTATTATGAAATATAGATGAGTGTCATGGACACCCAAATATATACAGAATAGAGTCGGTACTCCACACAGAAAATTATGAACTCATACAGAAGGATCCAATACCCTCTGTAGAAAGGAAGATATACTATAGAAAGGAGATCCAATTTATCTTAATTTAAGACATCCAAAGTTTTTTCCATGTCTCTATTAATTGTAATCACCGTTTTCCGTTCATCTGCACGTGTGAAAATGAAATTATTTCCAATGGGACTATTTCTTTATTACTTTTGCAATTGATAATTCATTTTTCTAATTTCTACGAGGTTTTGAGAATTTTTATCTCAATATATTAGCCAAAAATGTTTTTTTAAATATTCAGGTCGGAATTTATTCTCAACAGGATTTCTGTTTTACGATTATAGCTGGAACCTTGCAATCAATCTTTCTTCATATAATAATAATATATTGTTTATTGAAAAATAGAGTTTGTATACAGATTAATACAGATTCAGTAATATAGATTAATACAATTTTAGTAATATATCTTCTGTTTTGGGCTATACCCAAGGTGTTCCCAATAAACTTCTGGTTATAATTTACGAATGAAAACTTTTATTTTTTCTGGAAAGATGCTTTCAATTTTATTACCCACTTTTTGTTATTGACACTACCAAGCAACTGCTGGCGATCAAATCTAAAATTAATAATACAGTCTTCTATATGACCGAACATTGAACACCTTCGATAAACCCCAAAACTCACTAAGGCAGTTTGCCTGTGAGTGAGTTGTTAAGATTCATTCATTTATTATCATTTACAATGGTTTGCTTATTTAATTTGTTCGAGTACTAATACTATTCGCAATAATAAATGTAACTAAATAATGTTAATACATGATCAGATTTGTTTATGTTTTATTTTATTTTGTTTTGTATAGCGTATTTCTACAACAATGTATATACAGAAAAATAGATGGATACAAGTGAATAGATAAATGCATAAATAAGGTGCATAGCTAAGTGTGTTTATTGAATGTAATGTCTATAATAAATAATAATGCAATACAATACAAATATAACGAAACTTTTAGTTTCGCATATCTATGATTTTGATGAGTTCATTTCTCGGATAATTTGCGCTAAACTCATCAATCTTTTTCTTGAATTGGCGTAGGTTATGGAGTTTTGTCAGATCTTTGGATAGAATTTGATACATTCTTGGTGCAAGATAAGTAAAGTTTCGCTGGCCAACTGTTTTTGTTGAAAATGGAGTTTTGTAGCAGATGCGATGTTTCCTAGTATTATATTGATGTGTTGGAGATTGGATATCTGATTCATTTTTGAATTGATATACCACAATTGAACGATAAAACAATTGCTTTGTGTCGAAGATCTGTGCTTCTGTGTAGAGGTTATCTGATGGGTAGGTACGAGTTTTTCCTAATATTTTTTTTGTTTCACACTAATTTTTTGTAGGTGTGTGTTTATTGCTCCACCCCACCCTATGCTACCATAATTCAATCGGGAACCTACCAATGCAATGGTTCTTCGAAGTTTAATTATATGATGTTTTCGATATGTTTATCTCACCTGAGTTGTTTATCTATAGTAATTGATGCCTAAGTATTTCATATGATCTGTTTTGTTTTATCACATAATTCTAATCATTTTTAGGGTTTCATAGTCTGGTAATTCCTATTCATACATATAAATGTGATATATTTAGTTTTTTCAAAGTTGATTGTCAATAAATTAAAATCCATCCAATCTTTGATAGTTTTCATGTAATTTTCAGCTAGCAGGTTTTTGAGTTTTTTCCACTATATGTCTTGCAATAAGTAATGGATCAATGAATCTATTGAGAAACTTTCTGAAACTTTCTTTGTAAATCCAATCTTGTGAAAATCATATAGTGAAGTTCTTTGTTTGCGTTCAAATGAATTTTCAATTATCGGCGGCATCAATTGAAAAAAAAAAATTACAGAATCTGAGTAAAATCGTTATTTTCAAGCAATTTTTTTTTTTTTTTTTATGTTCTGGTTCCCACGAAAAGGGATATCCTGTAATGTTCAGAGAACATCGTGGGAACCTAGGGAAAGAAGGTAGGAGTTGGTGTTCTTCTTAAATTTCTGAAGGTTGTATGCCTCGGGGAACACCTCCCTAGGCAATGAGTTCCAAAGCCTCGCTGTTCGTTGGATGAACGAGTCTTTGGAAAGTGATGTTCTGCAGGTTTCCAAAGTGACCACGAAGGGGTGTGATGACTGAACTTGACGGGTTAATCTCGAAGAGACTGCCAAAGCAGGAACGATTGTTGATATTTCAGAAGAGCATCGCCCATGAAAATATCTATAAAATAGAGACAAATCGCCAACTTTCCTACGGTGTTCCAGACAAGTGAGCGAGTTTGTAAGCGAGGCATCACCGACGAGACGAATTGCCCTTTTTTGGACAGAATCCAATAGCCTCAGGATATGTTTAGGTGCCGCACTCCAAATATGGGAACAGTATTCCAGGACAGGTCGGATCTGTGCCTTATAGATCATAAGCAGCTGACTGGGGTGAAATAGCTCTTGGCACGAAACAGAAAACCAAGTTTTGGGATGCACTTTGGCAATGGACCTCACGTGATTTTCCCAGGAAAGGTTATTGCTGATAGTAATACCAAGCATCGATATGGATGGCTTCAGTGGTATGGTTACCCTGACAAAGTTATGTTAGGCACAGTGAGATCGGCTTTTCTAGAGAAAAGACATGCTTGTTTTGTTTGCATTGAATTCTACCAAGTTATTAGATCCCCATTCGAGAATTGTTGCCAAGTCCATATTTATATTATTAACATTTCTTCCTCGTTCATTTCTGGTTTCACGGGCTGATATAGGGGCCCTGAAGAGAAAGCGGTATGGAGGGTACTATCATCGGCAAAGCTGTACTGGACATGAAGTTGCTTTCAACAGGTCGTTGATGTGAAGTAGAAATAGTGTTGGTGCGAGAATGGATCCTTGCGGAACACCAGCATTTATGAGTAGAGTGTCAGATGAAACTCCATCGACCACTACATGGAGAGACCTGTTTGAGAGAAAACTAGCAAGCAGAGAACACAGCTGAGGGCAAGCCATAAGACGGAAGCTTGGCGAGGAGTCCCTGGTGCCAAACTCGATCGAACGCCTTGGAGATATCTAATGCCACAGCTAAAGTTCCTCCATGCTTTTCAATAGATAGCTGCCATATATGTGAGACGTAAGCGAGCAGGTCACCAGTTGATCTCTGATGGCGGAAGCCATATTGCCTATCGTTGACAATTCCTGAGTCTTCCAGATATTTCATGAGCTCGATGTTGATGGTTTTCCATGACCTTTGAAATAATAGATAGCAGTGCGATAGGCCTGATTGCTAGGTAGGGCCTTTTGCCTTTTAGGGACTGGCTGTACTCTTGCAATTTTCCAATTGGACGGAAATACCCCAAATTGTAAGAGTGGTTGAACAACTTGCAAAGAACAGGTGTTAGTTCGGGGCACATTTCTTGAGAACAATCGGCGGGATTCCGTCAGATCCACAGGCTTTGTTGGTGTTGAGACCCAGCAAAATCTTTCTGATAGTACGTTGGCGAAAGGTGATCTCGGGCATGTGACTGTCAATAGGTGTAATGTTCGGGGTTGTTTTCCCGATGAATCCAGAGTGGAATTTCCAGCAAATAGGTGCGCAAAGATATTGCTTTTTCCTGGGCAGTCGTTGCTAGTGTTCCATCTTCTTTGGTTAGGGAGGAAATGAGCTGGGAAATGAAATTTCTTCCCACAGCTTTAGCGAAAGACCAAAATGAACGGGATCCGTTAGACATCTCAGCAAGTTTTGATCTTATTTTGGCTTTGTGGGCATCTTTTGAGCATTCTATTGTCTCTTTAATATACCTCTAGCCTCGACATATGCTGCTCTGGTCTCAGGGCCCGGATTTTTTAGCCATCGATGGTATGCTGCCTGTTTGGAAGCCACAGCTCTAGAGCAGTTTCTGTTAAACCAGGTCTTATCGGATGATGTTCTTCTTTCGGTATTCGGTATGTAAGTTTGCATCCCCAACATGATGATTTCAGAAATTGTCTCCAGCACATCGTGTTGGATCTACTGAAGAGAAACAAACTCTTCCATGGAAACGCTGAGAAAAAACATACGAAGACCTTCCCAGTCGGCCGAATTGTAATGCCACATGAGACGGGGTGGTATTGTGCAGCTCGATGGTAAATGGAAAGAGCATGTTGTGGAGATGAGGGTGTGTCAGAGTTTCCAAGTGGGGCACAAACTTCTATTCTATACGGGTCAGGATTGGTGTGAGGAAAAGATCTAGTGTATTGGCAGATTGGTTGTTGACATCAGGGATGCGGGTTGGTAGCTCGACCAGTTGTTCTAGACCATGAGTGATGGCGAAGGCCTCGGCTTGACGACCTGCATCATCTGTTTTGTTAGAGAATTTGAGCCAGGCAGCGTTATGTACATTAAAATCTCCCATGATTATGGTTTCAGCTGTTGGATGGTTCTCCTGAATGTAGTCCAGTTTGAGTGATAAAACTCAAAGAGGTCGTTATATGAAGGTTCATTAGGTATAGATAAAGGCAGCAGAGGAACTTAGTCAGTTTGGTATCAGATAGCTTGAACCACATCACATCAAAGTCTTTCGGTTCCAAACTCTCTTCACGCTGGCATGAAAGGTTAGCCTTGGCGTAAAGGCAAACTCCACCTTTGAACCTGAATCGAGAATGGAGTTCGTAACCAGGACAAAGCATATGGACCTTGTTGGTGGACGAGTTTACTTGTGTTTCTGTTAGAGCCAGAATATCCGGTTTTTCCGTCTGTAGGTGATGGTGGACGTCATTGATGTTCTTGTTGAGTCCGCGGATGTTGCAAAAATTAATTTTTAATGTTGAGTCCCCTCGAGTACCTCTCGCCCGGAAATCCGAATGGAAAGGTATTTTACTTCCGGAGTGTTTTACTCTAGGAGACTTCATCATTATTACTATTGTTCATCATTATTACTATTACCTGAAAATAAAGAAGGAATTGGGGAAAAGGAAAGAGGGAGACCGGAAAGTATCGACCGAACACTGAAACATGGAATGGTCCATTTCACAGCACACAAAGTCGATATGGTGGTATTTCACCGGGCGATGAGACCATCTTCCACCTACGGTTATCCTTTTAGTCGCCTCTTACGACAGGCAGGATTTACCATGGGGCTATTCTAAAGCCGACCCCATTCTTGAACAATGTAAAAGTTTTATGAATTTTCAGGGATACTTGTCGCTCCTCGAGGTGAAATTGGAAATATGGCCTTTTAGTATTCAAGTGGATGTAAAATCAAATTTCCATGCCCAACTTCAGTATTTGGGTTATGAAGTGAATTAACGAGACAATAAATGCCAGTTTTATTCTGAATCAACGGTTTACATGCAATTTATTGAACACATGTCTTTTCATAACATCGGTGCACTTTGATGAATTCACTCTTGGGTAAATAAGATATTCTTAGGTGCAGAATGAATGAGAACGATATTTCAAAGGATCTACATTGAACAACATCCTGCTTCATTTGTAACACCTTCTGTTGTTTCAAAAAAGCCACAAAATAAATATGCACATTACTCGTTTTCAACAAAATGCGATTTCTTTATTCGATTCCAGATCAGTGATAAACTTTTTGTAACTTCGAAATGGAAACACTGACTTTAAATAATTCAATCGCACAAGCACTTTTTGTGTCTTCAAATATAATGGAATTCACTTTCCATGTAAATATGCATTATCTTTTTTGTTGCATCTCTTTTTTGCTCTTTCATGGGAAAACATTTTTGTAAACGTGAAAAAACCGTACGAGACTTTCATAGGGATGGTGTAATCTATACTCTGTTTCCTAATGTGAGATACTATTAAATCATTAACGAACTATAAAACCGAGTCGTCTTCGCCGTATTCCATAGGCGTACGAGGTTGAATATAAAGTTGATGTCATTGGATAGCTTGTGAAAAACTAAGATAGGCATGTGCAAATAAGTATAAGAGGTCATGAATGAAACATATCTAGAATTTTCCGGATAACCCGAAAATGCAATAATATACTCTGTGTCAAACTTTTTAATGCGACGTTCAATTGTTTTTCTATTTGCATTTCCTGGCAGTTCGGAAAAACTGCTACAATTTTCCTGATTCAATCAATTTTCCACTCTTCAAATAAGGAGGATATCTATTAGTCCAAATATAACAAATAACTCTTTGAAGTTGGTTCAAAGATATTTCTTACCAGCTTAGTGACTGTTAATATGATTAGCCCCTAACAGTATGCTCTGCAATGTCCTGTTCCAGGTACAATAAAATAATAAATTCACAATCACCTACCTGATTATCTTTACCTTACTTCAAAAGGTTTTTTTTAACAAATAATATTATGTAGATATAAATCCGTCCCTGCGATAAGAGATAACAATATGGTCGGATTTGTTTCACAAATGGAGGGTTTTTTCTAAGAAAACTATTAAAAGCTTAGGTAGAGGCACAGGTAGTTTACCTACCTGTGCCTCAAAAATTTGAAATGTGAAAGTAATTCCGGCAGTTGTTGGAAAAATTCGTTCTTGAAAATGGCTAGTGTTTCTGAATTTGTTGCTGAGAAAGGGATTAGTAAAAGTGCGCTTTCTAAAAATGAGAGAAATATTCTCAATGTGTTCAACGCTGTTCGCCATCAAAACTCAACAATCCGAGTTACAAAATAGTTGAAATGTGTTCGAATGACTGGAGTCGGACTGTCAACAATATACCGACTTGTGCACGAGGATAAACGCGGACCCATCAGGTCACCAAAGAGAAGTACAGGAAGAAAAGAAACTGTTATAAATGTGGATGAAAAGACTGCCATCAGAAGAATCATACACTCGTTTCACTTAAAAAAAATACCTACCTTGAACAAAATAATGTCTGAAATGAAAAAGGATTATTTCATTCCACCCATGGGTAGGAAGAAAGTGTGGAAAACTTTGAAGGAAATGAATTTTCGTTATGATAAAATTCAAAACAGAAAATAACTTTCAATAGAGAAAGACGAAATCATCTACTGGCGACGACGATATTTGAGGGCAGTTAGACAATCTCGAAGGGAAAACAGGAATATCTATTATATGGACGAAACTTGGTTAAATGAAGTATATACCGATGGTAAAATATGGCAGGATAAAAATATAAAATGCGCGAGGCAAGCTTCCATGGAAGGATGGTCCACAGGAATGAAAGCATCCTCGGGAAAAGTTGAAAGGTTAATAATTACTCACATTGGTTGCAAAAATGGATTTGTCGATGTTGGCTTACAGCATCTGAATCAAAACGGACTGGAGACTATCATGAAGACATTGATGTTTTTGAAGAATACTTCCAGCAAATGCTGGATCTTATTCCTCCTGGGTCAGATACCATTCAAGAAAATAAGAAAAAGTACCAACGTCTTTTTGAAAAAAAAAATTACATCATTCATTGGCTTACTTTAAATGAGAAGACATTTCACAAAGATATGATGGAAAATGAGCTACTGGAGATTGTAAGGTTGAATAAACTTCTTTGTACGAAATTTGTTGTCGACGAAATCGCTTCAAAGCGGAATATAGCGGTAATTCGCCTTCCGCCATATCATTGTGAATTAAACCCCATAGAATTGGTGTGGGCGCAAGTAAAAGGGTTTGTAGCAAGGCATAACACTACTTTTAAAGTAAGAGACCTTGGAAACCTCTTGTAACAGGGAATAAAGACAGTGGATTGCGAAAATAGGAGTAAGTGTGTCGAACATGTGATTGGCCTAGAAGAAATAATGTGGGAAGCTGCTAACATGCTAGAAAACACTGTAGATCCCCTTATTATTTCTCTGGACCCCAACGACGATAGTTCATCGGACTACTCGAAATATCATGGCTAAAATTCAAAAATTAAGTTATTGTATTGTAAATAGTAGATTTTTTTGATAAATATTAATATTTATTCCAATTTATCTATTTGCATAATATCATTACTTTTATATAAGTTTTTATCTACTTAGTATTAGAATAATTAATATCTCAATTATCTGCCCATCTCTATAATTATAATCACGTATAATTATTATTATACTTATTATTACTACCTGTAGTTACGCCCCTGTCATATAAATTTCATTCACAAAACTCCTCTTTCTATTGTTATGCAAATTAAGGTGACGCTAATTTAGGATCGATTCGGGGTGTGCACGTCTTAAATATCTGAAATACGGAATTTTAAAAAACTATCATTGCAAGTTTACAAAACAACCTTCAAGTTGTCCACCCTGTTTAATGGGTTCTATCATTGCAAATTTACATTTCATTACTCTCTCACATTAGGAAACATAGTATAATTGATATTAGGACAAATCATTGTACGCCACCATTTTCTTAAAAGAAACGAATAAAAATTAATTTTTTTGTCTCTTAAATTTATTTCGAATCTTGCATCGTTTTTGAGAAGAAAAATTGAACCGTTTCTCTGCATGTAATGGGAAAAAACTCATTTCAACAAAAATCAGATCAAAGGTAGCCTAGCGCAATATCGACAACAATTGAGGGTTGTTTCTTTGTGTCAAAGTTTGACAGCCTGTGATATGTTGATTGATTAATTTGAGTTCTAATGAATTTTAGGTGCGTAGTCTGCGGAATCATCATGCCAATTATTCACAGTACAGCTTGTTTACGGGTATAGTCCATCCAATATCAATTGCAGAAGCTGTTTCTATAGGGAGCAAATAAAAACTCACTTCGCTAACACGAGCGTATATGCGAAGAAACGGAACGAAAAATAATGTGTACTACTCGTAAACATTCGCTGCCGGCGAAGCGAAGATCATAAGAGCCGATAGTCAACGTGGACCTGAGTGAAAGCTGTCACCGATTCGTCTGGGCCAATCGAATCGAATCGAATGCTTGGGGGTGTGTCTATACGATGGGAAGTCATAAATCACGCGTTATATGTGTGTTTTAATAGCTCTGAAAGATTAAAAACCAGTAGCGTCTGTGGTCTTGGTGTGTGCCGATCGAAATACGTTTTAGGATATAATAATAACCCACATCAAACAATGAATGAAATCATTTTTCTTTCTTAATGTATTTGTATAAATAAAAGCTTGTCTTCAATTTTTTTTCATTTTTCATTATTTATGAAGTATTTTTAAAATCTTAAAATATTTTAATAAAATTAGTTATCTCCGCCACTGCTGCTTGCAGGATTCCGCCGCAAGACTTTTTTATGCTTCTGCAATTGATATTGGAAAAACTTTTTATACTGTGATGGTATAGTCCATCCAATATCAATTGCAGAAGCTGTTTCTATAGGGAGCGAATAAAAACTCACTTCGCTAACACGAGCGTATATGCGAAGAAACTGAACGAAAAATAATCTGTGTACTACTCGTAAACATTTGCCGTCGGCATACGGTAGATCAAAAGAGCCGCAGTCAACGTGGACCTGAGTGACAGCTGTCGCTTTTCTAGAACCGATTCGTCTGGGCCAATCGTCGGACATCGATGCTTGTATAGGCGTGTCTATACTGGAAGGTCATAAATGACGCGTTATAATTGTGTTTTAATAGCTCTGAAAGATTAAAAACCAGTAGCGTCTGTGGTCTTGGTGTGTGCCGATCGAAATACGTTTTAGGATATTCTAGTAACCTACATCAAACAATGAAAGAAATTATTTTTCTTTCTCAATGTATTTGTATAAATAAAAGCTTGTCTTTAATTTTTTTTCATTTTTCATTATTTATGAAGTATTTTTGAAATCTTAAAATATCTAAATAAAATTAGTTATCTCCGCCACTGCTGCTCACAGGATTTCGCCGCAAGACTTTTGTATGCTTCTGCAATTGATATTGTATGCCGTTGATTCCCTCTAAAGCCGCGTACTCACTTAGCGAACGAATATAGTCGCACGGTGAGGAACGCATGCAAAGAGTAGAGTAACAAGAGAAATAACTTACCCTATTCATGAATGAAATAGTAAAATCGTATCAAAATCCTCCAAATGCTGTCACTTTTGATTTCATTCATAAAATCAGAGTGTGGTTTAGATGAGGTTTAGCCAATTAGGAGTCAGGAAAACCTGTCATGTGACATCAAATGTCGGGGATCGTACACGAGGAAACGCTTCGGACCTTCGGGTGTTTCTGTATTAAAAAAATGTAGGAAATATCAACATTTTCGAATGGGATGAAATATTAAGAGAATATGTTCTCATTTATATAGGCATGAAATTTCAACATTTCATGATTTATAAATGATTGTTTTAGTCTTGAGAATGCGTCGAAGAGTTTCACTTATTGACGATGGATATATAATATGGACTCCATTTTTGTTGGTTAGGTTAGGTCAATTTATTTATATTGAATTATGAATTTCTCAAAAAGGACCGGATTACTGAGTCTGCAATTGACGATCGAACCATTAGATTGTAACTATTCAAACTTTGGTTTCAGATAAATACATTATTACATTTTTTATGGTTCTTGCTAAGTTCTTCATGACAAGCTATCTATTCCATGGATACTTCGCTAGGATTGACGAAAATGTGATGAAAACAGGTTATTGTTGAGTGTAGTGATGTCTATACTAGACAAGTTAATGCATACACAAAAAATCCCATAGAGGACTGTGTTTTTGTCACTATGACAGCGCCAAAACTTTGGACCTAAGTTTTCCAGGGACAAAACGGAACCTAACTTTTAAAACGGTATAATTCTAGTATGTCTAGCAGAGTTGCTGAAGATCTAAAATTCAATAAATAAATTCGCTTCCTGAAAAATCTATATTCTAGTCTGAAGGAAGTGAGCGATGCAGTGTTTTGTGATATATCTAAAGCTTTTGACTGTTACGTAAGCTTCATCTCTACAGCTTCAGAGGACGAAGCTTCAATTGGTTCGAGTCCTATCTGAGTGAAAGAACCCAAATTGTGAACACCGATAGTCTCTCAGCTTTTGGGCAAATTAAGACATGTTCACTATTTTGGCAGACAACACGACTATCTTATCGCAAGAATTCAAATTATCTTCGTAGTAAAATGACTCGTATATGTATACATTAATTTGTATCTTCTCTGAACTACCTTTGCCCATTGTAATAATTTTTTTCAACTTGTGATTGTAATTTATCTTGTAACTAGCAAGTCAAATATTTTTATCATTACTTTTATATTTAATTTTGTTAAAAAAAATTGCCCATGAGATGACAATCTTCTGACTATAAGTACATTTGATTTGGAGATGGAAAATTCTTAATATAGTGGATAATTTTTTCTAAAGAGCCATCGAACACTGTGATTGTTCAGAATTTACTAGGTAAAATCAAGATATCCTCATAGAATGAAAAGTCCACGCTTACTTGTGAAATTCATGTGTTTATTGAAATGTGATAATTATACTAATAATAGTCATTAGTCTTATCGATCTTGAGAGTGGGCCTTGTTCCTCCGACCAACTGCTTGGTTTAGATACCCCTCCTTCTCCGATTATCTCATGCGGGTGTTACTGAAAATTAAAAGAAAAGCTGATTTAGGTTGTTTTCTCTCCTCGCCTTTATGACATCATCTATGTTACCTTCAAAAATCAGCATACCTCAATTTCCCCTCTTATCTGTGGCATCCTTTGAAAAATCGGGGAAATCAATTTGTACATTGATACTTCTATCTCGTGGGCTAATGTCAAAACTATTCTGTTTCCTTAAGAGATTTAATGTAAGTACTGTGCAGGAATAAATTCTTGTGAGCAATACATGAAACAGAAAACATGGGGTGGAACAAAATCATATGCTATTCAAAAAAAAAGTACTCACAATGGGATTCAATATCCCCAGACATATCGTGACAATACCATCAGTAATCCTAAATTTGGAGTTTCTGAAAAATTGAAACATGTTTTACTTCATATTTATATTTGAGATATAAACTTTGAATGATGTATTGACTCATTTTGGTAGGAATACATCATTGAAAAAATGTTTCTAATATATCAAACTTACATTTGAATTATTTGTGCTTCAGTATCTGTAACTTTTTCAATTTATTGGTCCTTCTATTACTAGTTTCTTCACTTTTGAAATTTCGGTTGGCATACTTCACATATCTTCGAATGAATAATTTCAATAAACAAATTCGCTTTCTGAAAAATCTATATTCTAGTCCGAAGGAAGTGAGCGATGTTGTGTGATATATCTAAAGCTTTTGACTGTTACGTAAGCTTCATCTCTACAGCTTCAGAGGACGAAGCTTCAATTGGTTCGAGTCCTATCTGAGTGAAAGAAACCAAATTGTAAAAACTGAAAGTGTCTCAGCTTTTGGGAAAAATTAAGAGATGTTCACTATTTTAGCAGAACACAACTATCTTCTTGCAAGAACTCCAATTATCTTCGTAGTAAAATGACTCGTATATGTATGAATTAATTTGTATCTTCTCTGAACTACCTTTCATTTGCCCATGAGATGACAATCTTCTGACTATAAGTATATTTTATTTAGAGATGGAAAATTCTAAATATAGTGGATATTTTTTTCTCTACTCGCCTTTGTTAGTAGGGCTCACCTTTTCCGGATAAGTCATTCTAAGACAGCTGGAAGCAGCCTAGACTGTCGCAGACCATGATTAATCGATTTCTTAACTTCATCAACATATTTTATGATATCTACAATAAACTCTCTGATTTTGTTCAGGTTGTTAGTTGTTAGAGAGGTAATAGTCCGGCAGTGAATGGCTTGGTAATAGTTTGTATCGGAAAGATTAATGAAACAATGTCATCGGGGAAATTTCCCAAAGCCCTCAATTCATCGACTAGAGACATCAGTCCACTTTCCTACCTTTTCTTCTTCCTTCGTGGAAGTTTCCAAGATCCCAAAAAGGCCGTTTACGAAGAAATCACCAGATCTTCAAGAAAAATCGGGCAGTCATCTGATTTTCGATAGACATGTAAACATTGTAGTAAATTTCAAGGATTTCATCTCATTTTCGCGCTAACTGTTCTGTGAGGGATCTTGTTCGTAGAACAATAATCTTTGACGCATGCGTTCGTATAATGTGGACGGGCATGCGTTCGGCTGCGGACAGGTGCGGTCGATTGTCGGTACTTCAAAAGAAAATCGGTCGTACGCTCTAGGAGACAGTGTGGCTGATTTTTGATATATTTTATGTTTTAAAACAAGCAGTGGAGTTACACAACAAGAAAATTATTTCTAATGACACTTGCCCTACAGTTCATAGGTTTCCATATATAAAAGGTTTATCTGAAAAAATTCAGTGTTGACTGAGAACTCACAACCCCTCTCAAATGAAATTAGCCTTTTATCCAATCAATCAAATCAAAACTGAAAGACGTAACTCCAACCTTTGACTGCTCTTATCTGGTTTATAGAATAAATTCAACTGCGAAAAGTGTTATATTGGAATAACAAAACAACACCTGAAAACTCGCATACAACAACACAATTATGACTGTACGGAAAAACACAAAGATAAACCCAACAAAACAGCGATGGCATTACTGAAAGACACGAGTTTAATTTTGATGAAACCCATATTGTTGATTGAGAAAAGAATCTGTATAAAAGAAACATTAGCGAAATGATCCATATATTCCTCAGTGATTCTGTGAAATGCTACAACCACATCCTCAACAAATATAAAATGAGTCAAAATAAACCGTATTCGATAAGCATTTCGATTTCAGTCATCCAGCACCTTACTAAGGAATAGATAAAGGTAGTTTTTTGTTTTTTTTTGTTTTTTCTTCTATTCATCTCCAAAGTTCTTTCTATCTCGTTGTTTTCTATTTCGACACAAACGATCGATTTGTATTCAGTTTACCAGACAGGTACCCTACAGTGAACAGCAACAACAATGCTTATTATCAATGATACTCAACACCAGATAAATAATATATGTCTGAATAACGGAAAAAAAGGTAGATCTCTATTTGTTTCATTTATAAAGCATAGTTTATTATTGTTCTACTAAATTATATTGTTTTCAACACATTATGTTCGTGAATCTGTTTATTCATTATTGTGTGTCATATTATGGTTGTCTTTATAATATGTATTGTAAACCCATATGTTTTTTAGCCCTGAAGAAGACGATAAATAAACGTCGAATCGTTGGCAATTTTTTTAAATTTGGACCATTTTTATTGTTTTGGTTCCCGCTAAACCATATCTTCGATGATAGCAATAATAATATATCAACATTAAAAAACATAATTGAATAATGTGTATTTTCCATAATAATAATTGATGAAACATAATTTTCAATAAATCATTAGGTTTAGCCAACAATGCAATGCATATATATAAATAAATATATATATATATATATATATTATAATATATTATTTTATAAATATGCATTGCATTGTTGGCTAGACCTAATGATTTATTGAAAATTTATGTATATATATATATATTCTTTCGTCCTTCAATCCATATTAGATATCAGTTCCATCACAACTCTTTTATTTTATCAATTAATATTTATAGAAACAATCTTTAATGACTCGAGAGTATCACCGCTATCACCAAAATCTATCGTGAGTGGAGAAGCATACGTCCTCTTCTATGATCAAGAGGACACCAAATCACAGTTTTGAATAGAGCATTTTACTTATTGACCTTAATATTTATTATACACCCATGCAGAATAATGGCAAGAAAAGTGAGAATGACGTTTCTTCTAGTTCATTTAGATTCCTTGAAATAAATTCAGAAATCTTTCATGGTTCCTCAAGCCACAGATCGTTGCTAAACAATTACCCACAAAAAGGTTTTCTCTTTTAGTAGACCGTTACCTGTAGACTCGAAGGAAGTAAAAAGTACTACCTATGTCATTACAAATTCCGAACACAAACAATGAGTGAATAAAAACTCTAGCAATAACCGATTCAGTTGAAACAATGGGATGCAGCCCATGTTACGAATATCTTAAGCGATCGTGGTTGCATAACCTCACAAAAAATGCATACCCAGAAATGTTTCACTCCTCCGTTTCATCGCCTACTGGAATACTTCTCAAAAAACAAACTAATTTCAAATGTGTTTAATGAGTGAATACTTAAGGTTGTATTTTAGTGGACAATGGAATTATCAGTCGGAATTACTGAAAAAAGGCGAAAAACATCACCTTCTGTTACTAACATTCAATAAAAAATTATAGGTAATAACAAGTGGTTATCGCACTTGTTGTTAGTAATGTTGTGATACTGTCAATTACCAGCAGACAGAGAGAGAGTATTAAAAGAAGAATTTTCGTTGATGAGTTTTGGTTGAGGAAACAATATTCTTCTCTTTCACCTTCTTACCTGTGTAGGTGAAGAATCTGACAAATATGTTCGATCTACAAGCTGATAAAGGAGATATTTCTGGTGATGATGACTTTTATCTCAACATTTTGCAATACGGGTAGGAATTCCAAGTGCTTCTTACTGTATCCTGTATATTCCATCGTCTTCAAAAAATTATGATAATTTGTAATATTCATAGATTGTTTTTTCTGAAGTCAATATATTCCTTTCCCTGATTTCATTTGGAAAAAGTTCTATTGCTAAGTAAGTTTTACAAATTTTATTTCGGCAGATTTAAAAAAATGATATTGTCCATGCCACGGTTTTCAATAATTTCATTGTCGACCAAAATTCTTCAATTTATAGCAAACAAAAGAAAAGTGTTTTTCTATACAATATCTTCCTCAGGTGGAGATAATACTGTATGATAATATTGCAGAGAAAACATAACATACAGGGTGTTGGTGAATAAGTGCGACAAACTTCAGGGGCTCATTCTGCATGAAAAAATAATGACAGTTTGCTTTATAACTTTTGTCCGCAAATGCTTCGTTTTCCGAGATTCGGGGTGTTAAAGTTTTTCTTAAAAACTGACTATTTATTTATTGCTCTGAAACCGGTCGAAATATGCGAAGAAATTTGGTGAATTCTAAGAGGTAGTTATTGCGCATTTTTTGACATGCAATTAAGAATTTATGTTCATCATTGGCGCATACGTGTAATGATATCAATTTTTTAAAGAAAAAAATGGTACACCACTGAGATATTTCGAATAAAAAATCATTTTTGAATTTCTCGTTCAATTTGTGACAAACAAAATTTCCTGTCTTTTTTCGTATGGGCCGTTTTTATGCAAACAAATAAAACATCTTAACGCGTATTTTTCATTTCTTTAATACATTATCAAGAACTATCTAATACAATCACGTTAATCCAGAACAATAACAGAAAATAACACTAATAAATAAATGGGAGCAAAGCTACAACAAATTTTCAAAATGACCTCCCTCAGACGTGATACAAGATTCAACTCTTCGCCTCATTGATTGTCGTATTCGCGCAAATATTCCTGGTGTATTTCTTATTGTCTCACAGCCGGCTATAATTCGATTCCTCAGGTCTTCAATATTTTCGACGGGAGTGGATTGACTTGATAAAACCCCAAATGCAAAAATCTAGAGGATTTAAATCCAGAGATCGAGCAGGCCAATGTTTCGTACCTCCCCTACCTATCCAACGATTTGGATATACTGTATCTAAGTGATTATCTACAAAAATGCTAAAGTGGATTGGTAACCATCATGCATGAACCAGAAGTGTTGTCTCAGCTGTAGATGAATTTCTTCAAGAAGAACAGGTAACTCTTCCTGTAGGAAATTATGGTAAGAGTCGCCTGTTAGTCGTTGTGGAAGGAAATATGGACCGATTAAATGGTGATCACGTACCCCAAGCCATACATTCGCTGAAAACTGATGCAGAAAATGAGCTTCGAAGATTCCATGTGGATTTTCCTCAACCCAGAGGTGATTGGTATGGAAATTTCGTATACACTGTCGTCCAAAATTAGCCTCGTCAGTAAACAAAACGCCATTTAAAAAATTAGGAATTTGAGCGATTTGGTGAAGAATCCAATAGCAGAAAACTAGTCGCAGAAAAAAGTCTCTAGGTAGTAGAGCTTGCACACGTTGAATATGAAACGGATACAAATCCTGTTCTTTAAGAATTTCAAATACAGTGAAGTTGCTAACATTCAGTATGTTGGCAATTTTTCGAGTACTTGTTTCAGGTGACTCCGCAATTAACTCGAGAACTGCTTCTTCTATTTGCACAGTTCGTACTTCACGAGGGCGCCCGCAGTCAGCCGTTTGTTTGTACCATTTTCGCGCAAACGTTGGTGAAGACGAGCAAATATTGTGTGATGGGGTACCCTAAGTCCTGGATACAACTCAGCATCGCCGAGCTTGCCGACCATTCTCATTACTTCGACAATAGACAAAATGAATGTCTGACAATTCCGCATTTGTATAATTTTCCATTCTTTTCGATAAAAGAAAAATTAATTGCTTATTATCATTAATGTTATACCAAACTAAAAGCTTAAAAATGAAGAAACGATAATTTGACATTTTGTTGAAATATTCGTACTTAACAGAATGTTGACAGTAGCCTACTAGCATCGCTACTAGATAATGTATTGAAGTAATGACAAACACGCCTTAAGGTGTTTTATTTTTTTGCATAAAAACGGCGCCCCATACGAAAAAAAGGCATGTGAGATTTCTTATTACAAATTGAACGCGAAATTCAAAAATGGTTTTTAATTCAAAATATGTCAGTAGAGTACAATTTTTTTCTTTAAAAAAATTGATATCATTACCCGTATGCACGCCAATGATGAACATAAAATTCTTTATTGCATGCAAAAAAATGCGCAATAACTACCTCTTGAAACTCATCAAATTTAATTTGCATATCTCGACCGATTTCGCAGAGCAATAAATAAATAGTCAGTTTTTAAGAAAAACTTTAACTCTGAAAACGAAGCATTTGCGGACAAAAGTTATGATATGTCATTAGTTTTTCATGCAGAATCACTCCCTGAAGTTTGTCGCACATATTCACTAACACCCTGTATATGTCTCATTTGTTGTTTATTATTTTGTGAATTTCTTGAAACTAAAACGTTTACAAAAAAACGATTAATAATAGAATATTTCCGTTCAATTCCATATTATTGTGAAAGTTTAAATATGTCGTGATGATGACAGTCAATCATGATAAGACAGGGATAGTTTTATCCTAACCATAAATTGTCGAAGAAGGGTACGCACACGAGAAGTAGTGAATAATTTTCACAATTCACTGGTTTGGGCAGTACAACGAGCACATGAGCTCAAAGCCAAGGTTCCATGGCTGGGAGAAAGTTATTTTCAACCGACGAAATCAAAAAGGAGGAGGTTCTCTAGTCGACGCGTATATTTTTATTTTTTACACGCTTTATATTAGTTTCACTTGTATGTTTGTTTGTTTGTTTGTTTGTTTGTTTGTTTGTTTGTAACCGACTCCTTTGGGCGCGATTCTGACCCATTTCCAGACGTTTGAATGATTTGAAATTTGGCAGGTGTACATAATTCCGGTGACAATGCATTAATAAATTTTTGTGTGAAGAAAAAACAAAATGGCGGCTCCAAAATGGCGTACGAGTTTTGTGATTATGGTCCGATTCGCTTCAAAATTGGTATCCTAGGGTTTTTGTGGTCGGAGATTATGATCCTTTTGTCAAAATCGAAAAATTCAAGATGGCGGCTCCAAAATGGTGGACGAGTTCTATGATTATGGTCTGATTCTATTCAAAATTGGTATGTGAGGATTTTCGTGGTCGGAGATTATGATTCTTTTGTCAAAATTGGAAATTCAAGATGGCGGCTCCAAAATGGTGGACGAGTTTTGTGATTATGGTCTGATTCTATTCAAAATTGGTATGTGGGGGTTTTTGGGGTCGAATATTATGATTCTTTTGTAAAAATTGGAAAATTCAAGATGGCGGCTTTAGAATGGCCCGAGTTTTTATTGGTCTGATTCTATTAAAATTGGTATGGGGGGTTTTTGGGGTCGAATATTATGATTCTTTTGTAAAAATTGGAAAATTCAAGATGGCGGCTTTAGAATGGCGGCCGAGTTTTATCATTGGTCTGATTCTATTCAAAATTGGTATGTGGGGGTTTTTGGGGTCGAATATTATGATTCTTTTGTAAAAATTGGAAAATTCAAGATGGCGGCTTTAAAATGGCGTCCGAGTTTTATCATTGGTCTGATTCTATTCAAAATTGGTATGTGGGGGGTTTTTGGGTCGAATATTATGATTTTTTGTAAAAATTGAAAAATTCAAGATGGCGGCTTTAAAATGGCGGCCGAGTTTTGTGATTATGGTCTGATTCTATTTAAAATTGGTATGTGGGGTTTTTGGGGTCGAATATTATGATTCTTTTGTAAAAATTGGAAATTTCAAGATGGCGGCTTTGAAATGGCGGCCGAGCTTTGTGATTATGGTCTGATTCTATTCAACATTGGTATGTGGGGGTTTTTGGGGTCGGAGACTATGATCACCTGATTTGATAAGATTATTCCATTTTTTTATTTGCAAAAAAATAATAAAAATAATAGTTTAAAAAAAACTAAAAAAACACGCTTTTATAAATAAACCACACTAAAAAGTAGGAAATAGATAATAGTTTAAAAAAACTAAAAAACACGCTTTTATAGAAAACCAGACTAAAAAAATAGAAAATAAGAAAAAAATGTATTTTATTTTGAAAAAAGCGTGGGGTGCATGGTATCAATAATTATAAAGTACATTACACACCGAGGCGATACCATGCACCCCACGCTTTTTTCAAAATAAATACTTTTTTTTTTCTATTTTTTTAGTCTGGTTTTCTATAAAAGCGTGTTTTTTGGTTTTTTTAAACTATTATTTATTTTATGTATGACCACGCATAACTTTTTACGGAGTAGTTCGATTTCGATGATTTTTCTTTCATTGGATAGGGTGTACTTTGAAGTTGGTCCCATTTGAATGAAAAAAAAATGTTTGCCTAAGGGTAGCAAAATGGAGGATATTGATCGTTCACCCTCTGAATTTTGGTTCGTTAACCGATTCTATCAGGCATAACTTTGTACTGGGTTGTCCGATTTGGATGATTCTTTTTTTATTAGAAGTGTATCCTTCATAGTTGATCATATTTCAATTTGAGTGAAACAATCCACCCCTATGGGTTGAAAAATAGGGGATGATTGATTTTTCACTTGTGAACATTGTCACACATATGTAGTTGACATTGACAGATTGCTATTGTCATTATTTTTGTCCTCCTACATCCACCACAATAATAACATTCTATGAAAGGATGGAATTATATACAAAGGGATGAAATAAATTAACCAGAACTATCAAAAATAATTTATACTATATAACAATAGATAATTAAAGTAGATAATCATATTATTTAACAGTTAATAGTTGAAGTAAGCTAGGTAAGTGAGTATTTTGGAAGTAATCAAAAATTGAGTAAGTAGTAATTAGTAGATTTCAGCCACAAAAAATTGAAAATAAAAACTTTTTAACAAAAAACTAAACCGACGAAAAACGGAACTGAAAAGCAAAAATAAAATAAACCTTCTTAGTCTTAATAACTAAGCTCCTAAACTAATGTAAGTAACTAATTTTGAGTCGGCGCCAAACGAACAATCAACAAAGATCATTAAATTATCAAAATATCACCGCGCATGATATCATTTTACGTTTTACCTAACTCATTTGCTTGTTTGTTTGGCGCCGACTCAAAATTAGTTACTTACATTAGTTTAGGAGCTTGGTTATTAAGACTAAGAAGGTTTATTTCATTTTTTGCTTTCCAGTTTTTCGTCGGTTTAATTTTTTGTTCAAAAGTTTCTATGTTTTTCTCCGGATAGTTTAGATTTTCATTATAGTGGATATTTTTTCACCTTATGTAGTTCCAGTGGCGGTATAAAGACAAAATGAAATCGAAGTATCATGTTGATCTTAACCCTCTAGGAATTGACAATTCCGACATGATTGTCGATGTATTTCGCGAAGCTCTGTGTATTTTAGAAATATTATTTTCGATTTGTATTGGAATCTCGAACACTTATAAGAAATAAAGAACCCAGACGCGTTCGTAGATCTTGGGGGTGCCGCTGGTCGCGTTTTCATGTTTCGAAAACATTTATATATTCATAGATAAGGAAAGGCTCAGTGCTTAGTAATCCCCAAAAGTGCTATATATATATATATATACAATTCTTGGTAAGTGGAGGCCATATTTATCAATGGAATAAAAATACTTCTCATCAATACCTCGGCTAATTTCGAAAATGATCCAGTAGTTTCAAAATGGCGGCTATTGAAAAATTCAAAAAAATCCCAATATTTGATTTCCATACCAATATCGGCAAATTATAAATCGTTTGATAGAGCTCCATTAGCTCTACAACTTTTACCCGAAAAGTTTTTCTCAGAGATGTACACATAAATAAAAAATCGCTGTAAATTAGCATTAATGAAATCTACCTTCACGACTGGCCACGACATCATTTTTTTAATATTATATTCTTGTTCAGAGACCTCAAAAACTCCTCTAACATCAGTTTTGGTAAAATTGCTTCGAAATTCAATGAGTTATTTCAAATTTTACTAAAAAAAATGTTATTCATTGTTTAAACAATTAATAAACAATCATCGCACAAATATAAGTCTATAACTTTGTTCTGCAAGTCATTTCTAAATCATATGAGAAGGTTTTAGGAAAATCCATGGAGTCCGACGAAACCAAAAAGGAGGAGGTTCTCTATTCGACGCGTATTTTTTTTTAATGTATGACCACGCATAACTTTTCACAGAAGAGTCCGATTCCGATGATTCTTCTCTCATTGGATAGGGTGTACTTCGAAGTTAGTCCCATTCCAATTTGAACAGAAAAATCCATCTCTAAGGGTAGCAAAATGGAGGATATTGATCGTTCACCCTATGAATTTTGGTCCGTTAACCGATTCTATCAGGCATAACATTGTAGTGGGTTTTCCAATTTGGATGATTTTTTCTTTATTAGATAGGGTATACCTCATAGTTGATCATATTTTAATTTGGAATGGAATAATCCACCCCTATGGGTAGAAAAATAGGGGATGATTGATTTTTCACTTGTGAACATTGGCACACATATGTAGTTGACATTGACAGAACCTCCTACATCCGTGACAATAATTACATTCTATGAAAGGATGGAATTATATACAAAGTGATGGAATCAACTAACCAGAACTTTCAAAAATAATTTATATTATATAACAATAAATAGTTAAAGTAGATAATCATATTATTTGACAGTTAATAGTTGAAGTACGCTAGGTTAGTAAGTATTTTGGAAGTAATCAAAAATTTAGTGGGTAGTAATTAGAAGATTTCAGCCACAAAAATTGAAAAATAAAAATTGTTTAACACAAAATTAAACCGACGAAAAAAACAACTGAAAAGCAAAAAATAAAAGGAACCTTCTTAGTCTTAATGATAATTTAGCTCCTAAACTAATATGAGTAACTAATTTTGAGTCGGCGCCAAACAAACTAGCAATTGGAGTAGGTAAAGCGTAAAATGATGACAGGGAGATACATAGCAGCGTTTTGATTACTTCTTCAAAGTAATATAATGATCTTCGATAATTGTTTGTTTGGCGTCGAATCAAAATTAGTTACTCACATTAGTTTAGGAGCTCAATTGTCATTGAGACTAAGAAGGTTCATTTCATTTTGTGCTTTTCAGTTGATTTTTTCGTCGCTTTAATTTTTTGTTATTACTCCACTATTTGATTAGAACTCCTTTTGATATTTTGTACTTTCCACCGCTTGAACTTTTCGAACTCGATTCATGTACACCTGACTTTTCGTTTTTCG
Organism: Gonioctena quinquepunctata; assembly: GCA_018342105.1. Classification (NCBI taxonomy): domain Eukaryota; kingdom Metazoa; phylum Arthropoda; class Insecta; order Coleoptera; family Chrysomelidae; genus Gonioctena; species Gonioctena quinquepunctata. The sequence goes on from JAFIRS010002704.1 coordinate 168,893, forward strand.
TTGCTCATTGCTATATCCATTAAACTTGTCAAATCCTTCAAAGGTTTTTTCCACATAATTTATCAAGAATTGGTCCAGACTTCATGCCAGAAACAAATTTATCCTCCACCCGCTCTGTCAGCATATCTCCAAGAAACTGACATTTGGAAGACACGTCCCTCACTTTCACATACCAATCAGTAACTGACTCATCACCTTTTTTCAAAGAATCAAGCTGTATTCTTTGTCTGTATATAGATCTTCTCGGCTCAAACTGGGTCGCCAATATAGAAACCAATTCTTTATAAGACTTTTCCTTGGGTTAAACTAGATCACACTGTTTTTTCAAGACCTTCTCTCTTTTCCCCAATACTGGTTAACAATACTGCAACTCTACGTTTTCTTCCTACCACATTTGCCAAGAAAAACTGATCTAAACGATCTTCAAATATTTCCCAATCGTCTCCTTCTTGGAAATTTGGAACTATTTCCTGCTGCTCCAGCCTCTGTAATGTTCTGAAATTGTCTCTTCTTCCAAAATGTTGATTAATATTATCTTCAATCAATGTTAAATTCGTGGATTCTAAACTGGATGAACTCGTTCGTCGCCATATTTTGTGATTTTTTCCAATTGAAGAACTCCTTTATTATTCGACAAATTACCAAATTGTTTTCTTTTCCTTGACAACCTTCTCCACTATACAGAGTACACTCATAATACTAAATAAATACGTTACAGTATGAATCCCATCACGACAGCATATTATTTGTTAAGGATCCAACCTAACGTATACGTATTTATAAGTTGAAATCGGATTGTTTTTTTTTTACTGGAAATGGACGCAGACAGGTAGACCTATCGTGTGGGTTGTATCGATCCTTCCTCATTCATAAGTTGAAATCGGATTGTAGCAATTCTTCCCACATATACTCACCGTCAGAACAAAACATAAAACAGATATTTTCTGTTCAAAAAAATAATCCTTTCGCGGCGCAGGTCGAATAAATATCCTCTTTCATTTCAATAATTTCGGTATTTTCAATGGAAAGTTTATCTTTGATAATTCAATATTTCCTTTCAAAAGGGAACACAAGCTCATTGGGTAATTGGAAAACTTATCGTGGGATGTAGAGAACAGTCATCAAAGAGATGCCTGGAAGTTTTTCTCTTGTACGACGGATCCTTATAACATTTACGGTAGACCCTTTGAAATATCTAGACAAGCTGAAACATGTTAATTTCACTTTGATTTTCTGCATATGAAATATAGATTGTATTTTCAGCCCCGTGGATAATATGGTTACGAATCTGGGGTTTGACTACTGAAATATACTCGATATATTAACGATTATAACACTTCGAAAACACATCACAATATTTCATCTGTCAATAAAATCGCAGTTCAAAATACGCGCTTTACATTGTACTATTTTTCAACTGATCACACAAATAACATGAATAAATAAACTTAAATTCTCACTGGTTAGGCTTACTCTTATACAGGGTGTTATGTAATAAGTGTCCGAAATTTTACAGGACGATTCCTTAGTTATTTATAAGGTGAAAAGTTTATACAAGCATGGGTCCGCAAGGCCTTCATTTTTTATATACAAGATGTTTATTTATTTTTATTTTAGTTTTTCGTGAATAATTTTTAAAACAATGTCGATATTTGGACGAAAATTGGTATTTGGGGATTTTTTTATTTGGGAAATTCAAATTTGATCTTAGTTTGGCGCTTAATTGTAGGGGGCGCCGCCTACAGGTCTTTGTCTCTTTTGGGGAGTCACAACTTTGTCGTGCATGTATGTATCACATTATCTAGAAAAAAAAAATTGATTCCTCCATCATTTTTACGTGAAAAAGGTATGCTTTTCAAAAGTCGCTACAAGCAGCCGTTTTCGAGATATTTTGATTTGAATTAATCGATGGATCCAATCTTCTTCTTATTGATTTGCGAACTCTTTGAAAATAAAAGAACCAAGTAGGCTAGTAAGATTAATCCAATGTTTTTTTGTGCTGTCATGTCAAAAATAATATCTTGACGCATAGTTAAATAGTTTTATTTATTATTATATTCAGCACACACTCCCTCGTGACTCTCCGTTACGTATCAACTTCTGTCGTTGGTTTTTCCAATGCCTTATTCAAAATCCTTCATTTGAAAATAAAATCCTGTTAACCGACGAAGCAAATTTCTCACGCAACGCCATACGCAATTTTCACAACAATCATTTGTGGCCAGAAGAAAACCTTCATGCGATACAGGAATCACATTTCCAAGAACAGTTCTCTCTTAACGTGTGGCCAGGAATCCTTGGAGATAATTTTATAGGTCCATTCTTTGTCCCGGGAAGATTAAACGGAGAGAGATATCGTCATTTTCTTGAAGAAGATTTGCCTATTTTACTGGCAACCGTTGGATAGGTCGGGGAGGGCCTCAACCATGGCCCCCTAGGTCACCAGGCCTTGATAGTTTTGATTTTTTCCTGTGGGGACATCTGAAATCCTTAATTTACTAGACACATATCCAAAATGAAGAAGAATTAAGTAACGAAAAAAAATAGTTTTTTTTGTCAAGTTCTTTTGAATTTTGAGAAACGCGAAACAGCAAAGTTTTGTTAGAAAATATTTTTGTTTTCATATTTATTTTGTGATGAACTATCAACTTTTATCTGTTGTGCAAAAGGTTAGATTACACCCTCTATATATATATATATATATATATATATATATATATATATATATATATATATATATATATATATATATATATATATATATATATATATATATATATATATATATATATATATATATATATATATATATATATATATATATATACCCGTTCTCTAAATCAACAGGCATGGGGTTCTATCAAACCATCCTAACATCCTTTGGTGACACATCAGTGAAGGAACTGAAACGATGGTCAAAAACGAAAACAAAATTAGCAAAAGAAGTTAATAGAAGAAGTTTCTTGTTGCAGTGTAGAACACGTCACATCTTACCACCACACATCACAGCTTCCATTAGACCTATAGAAAACTTAAAACTTACTCCTGAGACAAGAAGCACATACTGCTAACATCAAACTTCAAAACTACAGGGTTAGGAGTGGAACTTCTAAATATGGAAATATCTATAAATCACAATTCAATATCAAAGTTGAATGCTTCACTAACGTCCCTAGGCAGGAATATAATTTCACTCACTAATGAAGTAACATTTCAATACTTCTCAAGTAGACAACAACGTTCTTACAATAAAATTTTAAAATAACTTAAAACAATTAAACTCAAATTTAAAGTTGAAAACAAACCCTAAATGGTTAAAAAATATTTCTGACACAATTATTCCTGAAGATGTCTCTTCATTTCTGGCCCTAGGCCCAACATTTACCATTGAATCAATTATAGGAAAGGACATTCCTATAGAGAATATTTTAACAGACGTAGACTACATCACGTCATCTATCTCAGACCCAACTCTGAGAAATATCACTGTAGCAAAAGCAACTAACATCATCACAAATCACATTCATAACCCACAACAACATAAATCGTTGTTTCGGGATTTACTCATTAAATCAAAAAAAATTCTCAAAGATAATTCTGACCTAATCTTAACACTATCAGATAAGGGCAATGTAACTGTCATGATGGACAAGCATCAATATCTTAATTTATCAAATCAGATTATCATCAACAGTTCATCATATGATATGATGATAGAACCTACTTCTTCTATCCAAAGAAAAGGTAACTCTATCATAAAACAATTGAGGGACTCAAACCAAATTGATGAAACGATGAAAAAGAAACTTACTTGCTACAAAGGTATTTCTCCAAAATTCTATGCTTTACCCAAAATTCACAAACCAACTCTATCGGTGAGACCAATCGTAGCGTCGATAGGAGACCCCACAGAAGCCATTGCTTCCTTCTTAACTAACATTTTGACTGAAGCATATGATTTTGACAACGAATATTATATAAAAGATTCGTTTGAAGTAACAAACAAATTTAACAACACCGAACTATATTATAGCTAGTTTGGATGTAGTTTCTCTATCCAGTAATGTCTATGTAGAATCTTGCATAAGAGCAATTCACAAACAATGGAACAGTATCAGTAATCATTGTAGTATCACTGAAGATAACTTCATAAAACTCATAGAATTCCTTTTTGACAGCACATATTTTAAATTTTCAAACAAACTTTTGGAACCCCAATGGGTGCGTCAATTTCATCAATTTTAGCAGCATATGTGATGGATGATTTATTAGATACAGTATTACCAGTTCTATCATTCAAACCATATTTCATTAAAAAATATGTCGATGACATCATTATAGCACTGCCGAATGAAGGCACAGAAGAGATTCTTAGCACATTCAATAGTTTTGACCCATATATACAATTCACTATGGAAGCAGAAGATACTGATCAGGTCGTACCTTTTCTTGACACAAAGTTCATCCGAACAATAGATAATAAAGTCTTAATAGGTACAGGAATCCATGTAGCTCAGGAAGATATATAAATTATTGGTCGTATCATAAACATTCGATGAAAGTGAACCTAGTCAAACAAATGAAAAATAGAGTGTTGAAAATCTCTGACATACAATTTCACAACAAAAATATCAATATTCTTTTGAATCTTTTTCTTGATAATTCATATCCAGCCAGCATGGTAAAAAATATTTTGTTTAATACACCAACCTCACTTGAGATTGTAACTAGACCAAGTACAACACCCCTTATCAACAGTGACAACAATGATATTGATACTGCCCCAGCACAAGTCATGTATACATCCTTACCGTTCTTAGCCTAAATTAGCTAGAATTTTTCATGACCTATCAAACATTAAAATTGCAAATGAAACCGTCCTAACTATTAGGTCAGTACACACAAAAATTAAAGATAAAGTACCCATAACTGCACAAACGAATGTAATATATAGTATTCCTTGTCGAATGTGTGATAAGAATTATGTTGGTCAAACCTCGAGACCATTAGGCGCTAGAATCGTTTCCCACAAAAGTGACTGCAGATTACATCCAGAAAGATGCGCATTAGCAGAGCATGTGAACAAGTTTGACCACCATATGAATTATGAATCCACAAAGGTCTTAGCTAGTGAATCACACTCAACAAAAAGATCCCTTCTAGAAATGGCCTATATTTTTGAAGATAAAAACTGTATAAATGAAAAAACAGATATAAATCATCTCAGTGAAGTTTACTCCTATCTATTGACGTTGGATAAAAAAGTTAACAAACAACAATATCACTTTAAACATTTTCCAATCTTTAATCCTACAAAAATAATTATGTTGGCAACATACAATTGGCACCACTGTTATCAGTCTCAATTTGGTTTTGGCCCATCAGACGGCATGTCAATTGTCTGTCAGATGTCATGTCAACTACCTGTCAGAAGTACCTAACCTGTTACTTGACACTTCTTTCCACATGGGGAAATGACATTCACCTATAGAAATTGTGATAATCCTTATTTTAATACTTAACTAGTTATTTTAAACTGTATTATATCGTCATTCATCCTTCATAATGTGTCAACCATCATATTTAAACACCTGTATAATCATTCTCAACAAAGATGTAAGTCATATTCAAACTATATTTGTGTTTTTTAACTAACTTAAAAAAAAATTTACACTTTTGTAGTCTTCCTGATGATGGAAATAATTAATAAAATTCCCGAAAGCTTGGACAACTTTTAAAGAGTTCTCTTTTATTTGCTGCAAAACCCCACTATTTACTGGTTCCATATATATATATATATATATATATATATATATATTTATACAACTTCATCATAACCCCTTTCGATAAACCAAATGTGAGTACAGTTTCAGTGGCCTACCAGTAATTTGATGTAATTAGTTTTTGAGGTATACAAGAAACGTTCTAGAATTGTCGCCTGGTGAATTTGGATAAGGGTTGGGTTCGAACCAAATTCAAGCGGCATCCATAAAAAGCACGACCCTCACAGCTTAATGGATTCCGACTGTGCCGACACCATACAAATTAAATTCATTCACAACATCTGTAACATCGTTGAAAAATAATTAGGTCTCGGTCAGGATGGTTTACATTAATGAGTGATCCTGATGATATTGTGCACTCGCAATATTATGTAAATTACGTTATTGTGTCGTGAAATACCTATAGTTCAATAGAAACAAAAGTATTGAATACAAAATCCAGATTCATCACAGTCAAAGCATGCAGAAAAATCGGAAAGATATACACAGTACATAAGTTCCCACACGCCAAACTTTCCAGTTACTGATTCGGTCCAATAGGTCGAGGTAAATAGGTAAAAAGTAGCCTAGATCCGGAAATCTAGAGGGTGCCATAGCGGGCACGCGACTCGGGCGGCATTCAGAGGGGCGGCAAATTGGCAAACTGTACTAATTCTAAGCCTTGATTAAAATCTGAGTTGTCGCGATACAGCTCCAATAAATATAAATAACATAAAAATACCGCTGTTTGAATCATTTGTAATTTCCAAATTCCAAGTGGCACGATGCTTCATCGAGTACACTTGAATTTATGAACTATAGTACCATTTTTGCAAGCTTTCATTTGACTTGCTTCGTTCGTATGTCATTCTGTCACTCTGTCATTCTGTCATTCTTTCCGGTTCAAAATTTGTGATTCATTTTTGGAGCACTTGCCGACAACCGATTGAGCTGAAATTTGGCAGGTGTCCATAATTCCGGTGACAATGCATTATGAAATTTTTGTTGGAGAAAAAAACAAAATGGCGGCTCTAAGATGGCGGACGAGTTTTGTGATTATGGTACGATTCGATTCAAAATTGGCATGTGGAGGTTTTTGGGGACGGAGATTGTGAGTTTTTTGTGAAAATTTAAGATGACGGCTTCAAGATGGAAAATAAGTTCTGTGATTATGGCCCGATTCGACTCATAGTTGGTATGTGGGGGTTTTTGGGGTCGAATATTATGATTTTTTCGTCAAAACCTATGAATTCAAGATGGCGGCATCAAAATGGCCGAGGAGTTTTGTGATAATGGTCCGATTGTAATCAAAATTTGTATGTGGGGCTTTTCAGAGTCGGAAATTATGAATTGTTTATCAAAATTTATGAAATTGAAATGGCGGCTCATGTAATTTTTGTTAGAGAAAAAACAAAACGGCGGTCCAAGATGGCGGACGAGATTTAGGTTTATGGTCCGATTCGATTAAAAATTGGTATTTTCAGGGTCGGAGATTATGAATTTTTCTCCAAAATATATAAAATCAAAATGGCGGCTCCAAGATGGCTGATGATCTCTGTGTTTATGGTACGATTCTAATCAAAATTGGTATGTGGGAGTTTCCGGGGTCGGAGATTATGAATTTTTTATCAAAATTCACAAAACAAAATGGCGGACCAGTTTTGTTATTATGTCCCGATTCGATTCAAAATTGGCCGGGGTTTTTGGGGTCGGCGATTATGAATTTAGATTATTGTTTTTAGTTGAAATTCATAAATTTAAGATGGCGGATGAGTTAATCTTCAGATGGTCTCCTTATTGAAGGACTAGATAGCTCAGAACTTACAGGAAAAAGGACTCATAATACGATGCTTGAACAAAAATGCATAATGCGTACTTGAGTATTAAAAAGCACAAAATAAAATAATTATCAAAAAAACTTTTTGAAGACAAGATTTTATTCAATTGCACTAAAAAGTAAAAAATAATTGCTTTGGATGTATGACGTAGGTCATTCCGTGAGTTATAGATTCAAAAGCTTATCGCTTTTGTATCCGAACTGAAAATCTTCTGAATCTTCAACCTACGTCATACATCCAAAGCTATTATTTTTTACTTTTTGAATTAATTATGAGTCTGTATTCTTTCAGGCAAATCGATTCCTTTATTTTCCACACATAGGATACCATTCTTTATAATCTGTGTTTTATATGGATTTCACGTTGCATTCTAAAATGAAATCCTATACCAACTGAAAATATGCAGGAATATCGCCTTACCTTATTCGAAGTGACAGTTGAAATAATGAGCGAAACTTGATTTACCTCAGCAAACTTTATATTCCGATTTTCGAGAATATTGAGTGTGTACTGCATGTAGAAGAGTATGTACTCCATTTGTGTTTGATTGATTATTCTTTTATATTTCTAGAAACCAATGGAAACTTTCAACTCAAATCATTTATGGCCAATCAAAACATTATTATAATGAGAATAATCCACCTAGAAAATTGCCGCGGGAATAATTTGAGGTATTTTGTTTTTATTGGCTGACAACCTATATTTTTAATTTGACGTCTATCATCAATTCGCATGAAAAGTGAGAAATGAATCAAAACCGGTTTAGTTCATTATATCATTTTGCGAGGAAGTGTGTTTGTGATCCTAAATTCAAAAAATAATCTACAGAATACCACACGAGAGTTCGATGAAGTGGAAAATAATTCTTCAGATTTATTTCTCAAACTTGTTGCCATTTGGCAACAAGTTTTCGATAATATGTCGAATTATTTTCACTTTATTCTCACTCTCTTGTGCTAATACAACTGAAAATAATTCACATTGCTTTGTTTGAAAATATATACAGGGTTTTCATAAAATGAAAGGTTGTGCATATATGGTGGTGGTCTATTACCACTCCATAATGTAGATAGATAGATAGATCTTTATTTTCCAGTAGACAATAGGACATTGTATAGGAATAGTCAAAATACACTTAAATCTAGGTAAATAGAAAATTTAAAATCCAGAACAATATATTTCAAATACAAAATAGAAATTAAAAGCGAAAGAACTCAAATTTAAAATTCAGAGTCTGGACCAACGTTCCTAAAATTCTTTTAAAATATACATGTCAACATCTCAAAATAAAAATTTACAAACAATGCCTTATTTCAGGACATAAACTCTTCAACACTATACACACATTTTTCCAGTGAATATTCTCGTATTTGCTTTTTGAATATGTTTGTACTTTTACTTTCTTTAATATAATTTGGCAGTTAATTGAATACCCTGGGCGCCATAGAGAGAGGCGAGTTGAAAGATACTCCATATTTATTAAATGGTATATCAAGATCATTTTTAGTTCTGGTATTGAGTTGATGTATATCTTCATTGGTACTGAATAGAGTACCTTTATCCTCAAATGATTAAACGGAAAGTTCAAAAATGACTAACGAAGGAACCGTTGAAATTCTATAGTTTTGAAAAACAGTTCTACAACTTGTTCGTGCCTAGCTGGCATAATATCTGGATTCTAGGGAGATATTTTCCAGAATCTTCAGATTTCCAGCTTCAAGTGTGATAGTGTGATGTCCGGTGCAGTCCGAAGGCACTCATTATCGCTTCCTGTGATTCCCAGACAAGTTTACCGTTGCTATTTTTGCAGCTTGATTTGTGCCGAGTACTGTTTGGTTTTTGGCCACCATACTGATGAGGCATAGGTGACCATGGGTTGGATGATCGTCTGATATATCATTTTCGGATTCAAACCCCCTTGTCCTGCCAAATACTCTGCGGGCGTGCCGGGTTACCGCTGTAGCCTTGAAAAGAGTGTTATTATTGAGCCTGTTCCATGTTAGTCTTTGGTCGATTATAACGCCCAAATATTTGACTCCCTTGGAAAAAGTTAGCTGAGTGCCATTCAGTTTAGTGCAGTCAAATCAAATAAAAATAATCCTTATTTTCTGAAGAACAAACATTTCCTATTGACAAAGTCATTATAGGAAATAGATAAATAAAATTTATTAAAAAAAATGTATTTATACAAATGCACTAAAAAGGAAACTAGTTATTTTTGCAACCCGTTGGGAAAAGTACTATTTTTCGTAATGAGCGAATTTCTGCGGAACGAGCGAAACGAGTTCCGCAAAAGAAAGCGAGTTACGAAAAATTGTGTTTTCCAACGTGTTTCACACAATATTTTTTATAATTTTGATTTAATGTGATCCTTTTTAATTCAAGTTGAAAATAAAAATAAAATATATTTAAAAAATCTGAAGAACACGCTCTTAACGCGCTAAAAATAAAAAAAATGTTTTAATATTCAACGACTATGCCGAAAAACATGGGGGGCTTTTTGATCACGTACCTTTGAGAAACATAATACTTTTAAATAAGATCCCAGAGTAGGCAAACCTACGTCATTTTAGCAAAGCTGAAATTTTTAAAATGAATAGTGTGATATGTAGTTGAGAACGTATGCGTACTTGCTAGCTTGAAAGCGGGGCTTTTTTACAGGTAGCAGGTACAAAAGAACATAAAAAACTTTCGTACTTACCTTAAAGAATGGTAATGCGTTTGACAATTGATATCGTACAGTTAGCCGAACACTCTGAGCCGCGAGATCTAAGCTATTTTTTGTGAATGTCTAACAGAAAACAACTACTTCCCCGGCTAAAGCCATGCTGGACATTGAACCACATCTGATAGATATTCTGAAAAGTCCCTAACTCAAAAAAAAAATATGTAATTGAAAATTTGCATTTTCATTCAGATAGTTATTTGATTTTCTATTCCAGTCTTAATTAAGAACTCATAAAGATGAATGAGGCAAAGAAGAATGTTTTCCAAAAGAGAGTACTCACCAGAAATAATTCGTAACATTGACGCAAGAGAGGCATCGCATTCACTAGGTCTTCAATACATTTTTGTCGACGAAAATCTTTTTCACGCTTCCACGATCATCAGGAAGACCAGAAGAAATGGGAAACACATTTTCAAGAAGCAATCTCACTTTGCAAAGATGGAAAAAGATAGAAAGAAACATTTCTTTTGGAGAGACACTTTGAATTTCTTGTTTTTTGACATTAAAACCTGTCATGGGGTATGATAGATTGATTTGTTGAAAATATGAACAGGATGTTCATAAAATCAGATGTGGAATCATCTGCGACTGAAAGATAAACTTTAGTCACTATCTTCCATCGTCAAGATAACCTCTTGTGGGGTATTCATGTTGAGGTTATCTTGACGATGGAAGATAGTGACTAAAGTTTATCTTTCAGTCGCAGATGATTCCACATCTGATTTTATGAACATCCTGTTCATATTTTCAACAAATCAATGTTCAAATTATGTTATTAAT
>JAFIRS010002704.1:185000-190253 GCA_018342105.1 Gonioctena quinquepunctata
CACTGTTCATACCAATTTTCAGTCGTGATATCTGAATTTTTATATATATATATACATATATATATATATATATATATATATATATATATATATCATATATATATATATATATATATATATATATATATATATATATGTATATGTATGAAAAAATGATCTTCAATAATTTTTTTTGGGAATGAATAATTTATAATTTGATTTTGCAAATAATGAAACATTCATGGTATTAAAAAATATGATAACCTTTGGGTTCATTGGTAAGTTGAATTAGTATAATTAATGCGTGCATATAATAATGATATATTTGACAATTGAAAAGTTAAACAGAAGATGACAAGTTACCTAGAAAGTAACTCAAAAAACATTATTGGAAATACAATTTTTTTTATTTTTCTTCAATCCACTGAAGCCTCAATATATCCACAATTTTTTTCAAAACATTTATTGATGCGTTTATTAAATTCCCGTAACAAATCTTTTATCACAAGTATGTGTTGAGATGGTTCAAACTAATTTACAAATTCTATAAAGTCTAATTATTTTGTTGAAATTTCTACAAAAATATCTTATTCCTGTAAGTGTTAAGTGAAATATAACAATACTGGAGAAATTGGAATTATAGGTGTGTCAGACATTTAGAAGAGAACGCCACTCTATAATTCTAATTCTGTTGTTTATAGTATCATTCTCGGCTCTCTATCATTCTCGGCTCTATATGTCATGAGCAATATTTTCAAGCAATTTACATTTCACGGATTTATACAGTTACCTATGGTGCTATGTAATATTTCAAATTAGATTTGAAAGGGTTCGTGGACAATTCTCCTGAAATATCTATTGATGCAATGATTGGATGACAGTGAACAGAAAACGATTTGGAACCATTTTGAAGTTAAACATCTCTGAAAATTTGGTTATTGTTTTTATGAACGTTTTCGATATTTTCTGATTTAATGCAAAATTCAAACTGAGAAAAACTATTCATTAATAAATATTGTGAAGCAAATCATTCATTTGCGAAAATCAAACAAATATGAAAACATAATGGATTAATTTCAGAAATATCTTAAAATTATCGTGTTCAAACAAATTTTTTTGATTTATTCGATTGGCGTTGAAAGGGAAACATTCTCACTTGAATATTGAATAGAAATATTTTCTATATGGTTCTTAACTAAGACTGGAATAGAAAATCGTATAACTATCTTGATAAAATGCAAATTTTCAATTTCAGATTTTTTTTTTGAGTTAGGGTCCTTTTAGAATATCTATCAGATGTAGTTCAATGTCCAGCGTGGCTTTAGCCGGGAAAGTAGTTGTTTTCTGCTAGACATTCAAAAAATAACTTAATTTTAACGTGGATTTTTCAATTCACAGAAAAAATCTTTCTATTCAATATTCAATTGAGAATGTTTCCCTTTCAACATGAATACCCCACAAGAGGTTATCTTGAACGATGGAAGATAATGACTAAAGTTTATCTTTCAGTCGCAGATGATTCCAATCTGATTTTATGAACATTCTGTTCATATTTTCAAACAAATCAATTCGATTGACATTTTCAAAATACGTGTAGCGTATTTTGAATTGTCATGTAGTTTTACAGAAAACTCATTGAAACTTATTGCAAAATGATAATTTGGTACCCCAATTTAATAAAATTTTTAGAAATATTCAAAATTGCAAATTGTATCACTCAGATAGGATTTTGCAAGGAATTAAACAAGTCTAAGGTAATGAGTGAATATTATAAAAATAAAATATAATCAATTAATAGTGATATCACAGTGTGTCATCCAAATATTTTTCAAGATTATAGTAGGCTTCATCACTCACTGAATTTCTTGTTTTTCTTCTAAATGGACTAAGTGCTGTTACTTCTTCAACACCCAGAGGAAGTTTACTGTACATTTTATACCAATAAATGTGATTGTGTCATGTATCGAAGTTGAACTGGGAATTTGAGGCTTCAGTTCATTCATTTGGGGATTTACAGCAAATTAATTTACTTTTGCTATACTCGCTTTGATTCGACATCCCACGAAATTCGATTTTTTTCTATAATTTTTCGAAATTTTATTCGTAATTTGGAGTTTTGCTCGAAAAAACTCATTCTTTTAAACACCTCATTCTCAAGGAACTCTTTGTTTCTCTTTAATTCCAAAGTCCATATCCAACTTATCATTATAAATGAACTTAAAACGGTTTAGTTGGGATTAGGATCAATGTTATTGAAGAAAAATTATTGGTTTCTCACCAACTTTTCGAACTATAATAAATTTATCAACAGAGCTCTGTAACAATGAGTTTTACAGAGCCCTGATGAAGAACTCATTGAAGTTCGTAACGTTGGCGAGAAAGCGATTGTTTTTCTTTAATAACATTGATTCTAATCCCAACCAAACCGTTTGAAGAACATATCTGTGGATCACCAAACTTACCATAATTATAAATGAACTTAAGACTCTTACACGAGATTAGGTGTCGTAATTTTTTTCCAATCAATCTCTAATAGTATCCTGATGTTTACGTAGAATTTTTTATTTCAAAGTATTTTTTTTTCACAAAATGTACCTTTTTCAAAATGCTTTTATTGTATCTTCGTTTTACAACATTTAAGCTTTGAATTTCAACTCATAACATCCAACACTCAGTGTTAACGACTTGAGACTTCTAATATGAGAAAACTGATTGAATCGAAATTTCCTATATTAGTAGATATACATTATCCATAAAAATCGAATTTAAGGAGTAATTCGATACATTAAAGATATAAAAGAATTTATTTGTGATTACACTTTTTACAACTATATTTGCAGTTTATGTATTTTTTTATTTTAAAATTTAATATATGTGAATGGGTTCTGCATCACATAAGCTTTCATTTGACATTCCACAGCAGTTTTCCATGAAATTCGCTTTTATTCAATTATTCGAATTTTAATCCCAATATAAGACAGTAGATGTTTTTTCTTTCGAAAACTTTCTCAAACTGCTATTTCGAACGACATTTTTCTTTTTTTACCCCAAGTTTCATGTGAAATTTACAATCAGTTTTGGAATCAGGGCTCATTCATGAAATCATCAGTTTGATTCCACGAAATTTTCATTTCGAAGAATAATTCGACTTTTTACAAAATTTATTTTTTCATACTTTTTTTATTCAACTAAAAATTTCAATATTCTGAGCATTAAACTATACTCAACTTCATTCAAAATAACACCTCAACTTCAACTAACTCAATTCCCAACTTGCCACATTCAATTTTCAAGATTATATTTTTAACATTCGAATTTCATCATTTAATTTCCAACCATCAACTTTCAAATTACACCTACCTACAACCTTCAATTTTTGACAGATGACTTTCAATATTCAACTTACAACAATTTTCCATATTCAACTTTTTCAACATTAAACTTCATGAATAGAAAAATCGAATTTAAACGGTTTTCTTCACATAAAGGATTCAATATAAAATTGAACCAGAGAAAGGTAGATCTCAGGTGAAAAACAACTACTTTCCTGGCAAATACCACGCAGAACGTTGAATGATATTCACCTGAAAATCCATGCATACTTCCATAAAATATCAATGGACATTGAATGCAAATGTTTCTTTCCGATAAGCTCGATTATGTTTAATTTAAGTCGTGTTCACCTAACAATCCGCATACCGGTTTCAGGCTTCTTGGCCCTCATCAGTACGGAGTAGTCAACCAGCCAAAAGTCCAAAGAACTCTGGCTGAAGTGAGACACAACGTAAACAAACCATCATCGATCTTGTAACACCTATAGGTACGCCGGAAAAGATAAACTTTAACTGGCGGTACCTAGTGACAGAAAGAAACACTCCGAAAATCTCCCACCTCGATAGGTTTCTAATAAAGGATTCCTTCTCAGTAGGAGTGGCAAGCCCGTCTAGCATATAGTGAGAGATAAGTGCCATGTGAAGTGGAATGAATAGAAAAATCGAATTTAAACGGTTTTCTTCACATAAAGGATTCAATATAAAATTGAACCAGAGAAAGGTAGATCTCAGGTGAAAAACAACTACTTTCCTGGAAATACCACGCAGAACGTTGAATGATATTCACCTGAAAATCCATGCATACTTCCATAAAATATCAATGGACATTGAATGCAAATGTTTCTTTCCGATAAGCTCGATTATGTTTAATTTAAGTCGTGTTCACCTAACAATCCGCATACCGGTTTCAGGCTTCTTGGCCCTCATCAGTACGGAGTAGTCAACCAGCCAAAGTCCAAAGAACTCTGGCTGAATGAGACACAACGTAAACAAACCATCATCGATCTTGTAACACCTATAGGTACGCCGGAAAAGATAAACTTTAACTGGCGGTACCTAGTGACAGAAAGAAACACTCCGAAAATCTCCCACCTCGATGGGTTTCTAATAAAGATTCCTTCTCAGTAGGATGGCAAGCCCGTCTAGCATATAGTGAGAGATAAGTGCCATGTGAAGTGGAATGAATAGAAAAATCAATTTAAACGGTTTTCTTCACAAAAGGATTCAAGATAAAATTGAACCAGACAAAGGTAGATCTCAGGTGATAAACAACTACTCGCCTGGCAGAATACCACGCAGAACGTTGAATGATATTCACCTGAAAATCCATGCATACTTCCATAAAATATCAATGGACATTGAATGCAAATGTTTCTTTCCGATAAGCTCGATTATGTTTAATTTAAGTCGTGTTCACCTAACAATCCGCATACCGGTTTCAGGCTTCTTGGCCCTCATCAGTACGGAGTAGTCAACCAGAAAGTCCAAAGAACTCTGGCTGAAGTGAGACAACGTAAACAAACCATCATCGATCTTGTAACACCTATAGGTACGCCGAAAGATAAACTTTAACTGCGGTCCTAGTGACGAAAGAAACACTCGAAAATCTCCACCTCGATAGGTTTCTAATAAAGATTCCTTCTCAGTAGGAGTGGAAGCCCGTCTAGCATATAGTGAGAGATAAGTGCCATGTGAAGTGGAATGAATAGAAAATCGAATTTAAACGGTTTCTTCATAAAGGATTCAATATAAAATTGAACCAGAGAAAGGTAGATCTCAGGTGAAAACAACTACTTTCCTGGCAAATACCACAGAACGTTGAATGATATTCACCTGAAAATCCATGCATACTTCCATAAAATATCAATGGACATTGAATGCAAATGTTTCTTTCCGATAAGCTCGATTATGTTTAATTTAAGTCGCGTTCACCTAACAATCC